>JAODUK010070179.1:0-16333 GCA_027564635.1 Typhlichthys eigenmanni
CTATCTCTCCTGTGACGGGTATATCGCTGACTCTCTGGAACAGCCTACAGGGAAAGGTTGTGTGTTACAGTCCAAGGTAGGAATGTGAAGTGGACTTACTGTATTCCTTTCAAATAGGCCTACATAATTATTTATAGCTGTATATAATATGTATAACATGTATGGTATGAATGTCATGCTGTTTTAAATCTGAAAAAATAAATAAAGATTTCAATGCTTAAAACTGTATGAAAGTTTCAACACTATTAAAAAATATTGTTTTCTGCACGGCTGAAAAAAGGGTACAATCTCTGCAAAACATTATTTTGCATTTTAATTTTATTCACATATAATTTTTGTATCTTTAAACAGCACGATATTCATAATTCAGCCCATGAGGGACAGTTTCTTACCTAAGCGCTTCAGAGATGTCTTCTAAGGACACTTCGTGCTGGGGGTCAGGGTTGCTCAGGTAGCCATACTTCCTTAGATAATCCTGGGAGGAAATATGAACACATTGGCTCAGTTTGTAACATTCACTTTTTTAAAGAGGCCTAGCCTACACTCCTTGAGTTATATGTAAAAACATAAAAAATGTGTTATATATATGTATGAGTTACAAACACATTACAAACACATAAACAACGAGTTATAAGGCTACACACACTAACAATGAGTTATAAACACATAAACAATGAGTTATATGTAAACACAAACAATGAGTTATACGTTAACACATAAACAATGAGATAAGGCTACACACACTAACAATGAGTTACAAACACATAAACAACGAGTTATAAGGCTACACACACTAACAATGAGTTATAAACACATAAACAATGAGTTATATGTAAACACAAACAATGAGTTATACGTTAACACATAAACAATGAGATAAGGCTACACACACTAACAATGAGTTACAAACACATAAACAATGAGTTATAAGGCTATACACACTAACAATGAGCTACATAGGCCTACACATAAACTATGAGTTTGCTTGGTGGAGAAAATTGGCTGTTCCTGGAGCTCAGTGTTGCAATCAAGTAGTTTACTTTGAACATGTCCTGCAAATGGCATATAGGCCTATTCAAACATTAACATTCAAAAACATCTAATTAAAAACAAATGTAGTTATTTGTTCGAACAGTATAGTCTGCAGTTACCTCTGCCTTCTTTGACTGGGTCCAATTGACCACCACTGCGGAAAAGGCGTAGCATGTTGCAGCCAGAAGCACAGTCAGATGTCGCAAACCCATTCCCAAACTTCACACAAAGCCCAGCGGCGAGTCTATTGATGCAGAACCTTTGTCGGTGTCAAGCAAGACCAGGTCAATAGCAAGGCAGCGAGTGCTCCTGCAGTTTTAAGATGTAGTCCAAGGACCGCGGATGAGTCAGACGATGAACCATGATGACACAAAAAGTTGCAAAGTAAGCGCTTAATTGTCTCCGGGAAAATGTATGACATTTAAACACATCTACAGTATATAGTAGCAACAACAAACTAACAAAGGTTTAGTGGAATTGCGTTCAGAGAATCACTTTCTCTGTTTTGTGTTTCATTTTCATAGATGGTCCAGTGAGCGTGTGCATGTGTGTGTGTGTGAAGTATAGAGGCAGAAAGTCATAGGGCCACTTGTCTGTAAGCATTTTGTGCAGATAATCTACTCTGGATGTATTGTATTTGGCACTCTTTTTTTAGCACAGGTGAGTGTGCAACATCTGTCGAGCAAATATCATAAGGCACCCAACACTTATTACAACATCTCCCAACAACAAAAGTGTGAAATAGGCTAGTTATATTTAACCGGACTACAAATATGCAATTGTGTATTTTTTTAATGCATTATATGTAACCATTATGACATTTCATAATTCCTGGATATCTATGAAACACATTCTATGAAACACATTTTCGTTATTTATTATTTTCTGCTGATTTACCCATTTTTCCTTCCTCAGTCCCACTGAATAAAGCGACCAGCTCATATAGACGTCATGAAGTTCTGCATATATCCTCTGCTCTGCCATACATGGTTCGGTTTCTTTAGTACTTCTTCCTTTAAATGTAGGCTAATGTTAGTTTTTCTCAATTGCTTAGACACAATTCCTGCATGGAAAAACTTTGTTAAAACGTGTGTGAAGATTTGAGAAATAGTCAATTGTTCCAGGAATTGTGTCTAAGCAATAAAAATAAAATTTCTGCCACAGCAATACACAGTGGGCCACATGCAGGAAGATATTTACAAACACATGTAGGCCTAGGTATAGTCACAATTTGTTTCTTATTTTTCTTATCTTATATTATTATTTCTGGAATTTACCAATGTTTTCTTTTGTTCATAACCAAGTAAAAAAAACATTTCTCTTGTGAGTGGACAAGGGCATTCTTTCCAAAACAAGACTCCCGTCGACTCACGTCGTGCGGATACTCACGTCGTATACCCCTGGTCTAAGAAATCGAGAAAACCTATAAATGCAATACCATATACAGTGTTATGTTTCTGTATTTGGAGAACTTCCGTCTGCTATTGATAACCACAACTTGTCATCTGTCCGAAGAGTCATTCCAAAAAATCCCTTTATTCCCGCTAAGATTTATTCTTAGTATATCGATGATGACAAATGTTTATATTCCATCTGAATCTTCAGAATGGTTGAGATTGAAATGTCAATGCTAAATCAATAATAATGTTGAGTGTCATTGGAGTAACTGTCTATTTGACACACACACACACAAGTACACACAGAGCAGCTCAGATTATAAAGGGTGCAATTTCTCCACTATATTTAAGAAATAGTTTGATGCCGTTTTTTGTTTGAGATATAATTGAAGGTGCTGCAGTGATGTTGTGCCATCGTTACATATGCTTGAACAATACGACTGCATGACAAGTGCTTTGAAATTGAAGTTTGAAATTGTTACATAAATAAGTCATTTAGAAACTGTTGTAGTGACTTTATTTTATGTACAAAGGTATTGTTGAAATTGCCATTACATTACTATACCATTACAATACAACGTGTCTCACTTTACCTAAAGTTAACAAATACATCTTATAAGTTATTAGTTTACCATTTTACACCTGCTTATGATATGCAATGCTGGTATGGACATTATTATTCTTTAAGATAGCAAAGAAATGCTACCGTCACATTCAAATTACTTAAAGGTATTATTCAGCCTTGTGTAATCACTAATAAGTTGCAATGCATATTGACCAATGTATTTCACAAGTCAGGGTCAGTGGATATAATGCATTATGAAATATGCCCATATCTGGTATAGCAATTAGTTATAATACATTATATAGCAACAGCCCCTAATGTATTATAAACATTGCTAGTCTCATGCTTGTCATGCATGTTTGAGAGCATAACAATTATAATATGACTGCATAATTCATGCATCATGTTATGAATGTATGCATATCATTATATACATGACATTCATAAAACATTTTACTGATCTGTCTCACTAAATAATGTTTAATATTTCCTATCATTTAAAATTATTTATATTTTACAAATTCAACCTCATAATGTGATAATCTCCCCTGTACATAAATGGAAAACTTTTGATTAAATTCAATTGCATTACATATTGCCATTAGGGGTAGCAATTGGCTCCAATTACAATACATGCTACGCGCTAGGCCAGTGGTTTCCAACCTTTGTTGTATCATGCACCCCTTGAGCTGTTACGCCAAGGCAATAGTACCCCCCTACTTGTGTTGATGCTGTTCCTAAACGTGTCCCATTGAACGCACATACAGCATGTATTAGCATCTAGATTATTTGATTTAGTGCTGTTTTGATGTGCTAATGAACTTCAGAGTGGTGTAACAATTCACACCCACCCTGGAGAATTATACAGTAGTTGCAGCACCCGTGCCCACCTAGCCTACACATTTTACTGTAGCGACATTCATGATTTTGGAAATGATTTGTAACTTCCTAATCTTTCCACGTAACTCCTGCAAACAGCTCAAGTACCCCTAGGGGTACACGTACCACTGGTTGGGAACCACTGCTCTAGGCTACTGATAACGTGAACATCTAAACTCACAGACGTTTTATATGAGTTTACAAAATACACCCAACCCGAATCCCTGACACGTATAACTTATAATAATAACTACTTTATTACGTTTGACATCTCTTACAAACTATTTATTTTGTGAAGTTCACACTTCACACACTTTCTTATTGATTATGTTCTATCAACCGTGTAGTGCCAGAGTATATGTGTGGTGGGCAGTGGTGTTGCCTGTAGTCAGTGTACCGAATGTGTGTAGTGATTGTGATCCATGCACTGGGATAGTAGTGCAAATGTTTACAGGCTAAATGTAAATGTAGACGTTTACGTTTGCGGTTATCTGCACTGCACAGATTATACCACTGTAGAAGGCAACAATTCAAGTCTAGCACTCAGATTCATGGTGTGAATATAAAGTAAAAACTCTTAACGGCTCATCTTTAAAAAATATATTCATTATTGCATTATAAACATTTGCTACATGATGTTTTGTTGGAAATACAAATAGTTGCTGTATTATTCTCAAGCCAGCAGGGTTCCAAAGGAAATGTTCAGTGTTCCCGTGATATGATGCTGACCAGAGCTTTAGATCCATTTCATCTCTTGCATAGTGGAGTCTTTTTGAACATAAGATACAAAAACTACTATAAATAATCCTTCCCAAAAATACACTCTACAGAGCCATAAAAAGTAAAGCTTCAAGATATGTTATTGAAAAGCACTTCTCCCTCAGTTTTAGAGATAATTTACAATGTCACAAGCAACATGACCTTATTATTACTACTTTCATTTGTCAGTAAAGCACCTAAAAAAGATTATTCTGTCTCTGTAGACCCCTCACTCACACACACACGCGCGCACACAGTTTGAGTCGTTACAAGACCGGGAGTCAGATGGGAGAGTCACTCTCCCCCTCCCCCCCCCGCACCCTGACGTTCACGCGGTGCCAAGCGTTGCTCAGCACTCCCCTGAGGTTCCAGATGGGGGCGACAGAGTCCGGCTGCACGTTGTAGCTGCTGTCCACCGCCTTGCAGACGATCTCCAGCTGGCGCGTGCCCGCCGGCACCGGGGCCGAGAGCTCCCACAGCTTCCAGGCCCAGGCCCGGCCCGGCGGGGGGGGAGGAGCAGGGTCTCCCCCCTCGTCCTCCCCGCCCCTCAGCTGCGCCGTGTGCCACGTCTGCCCGCCGTCCAGCGACACGTCCACGCGCACCACCTCGCGGCCTCCGCCGCTCCAGGCATAACCCCTCACCATCACCTCCCCGGGCCCCACCACCTCATCCTCCGTCGGCTGGGTGACGGCCGACTGCACCGGCAACTCCTGGATGGCCGGGGCCGACCGGTAGTCCACCGTGTCCCAGTCGGTGGCGGGCGAGAAGCCCTTGTAGTCGTTCTGCTGCCAGTGGCTGGAGCTCTCGCACTCGCTGACCACCACGCGGCCCAGCCATTTGACGTTGCGGGCGCCCACCGTGCCGGGAACCACCACCCGCAGGGGGTAGCCATGGTCGGCAGGCAGCTCCTCAGCGTTCATCTCGTAGGCCAGCAGGACGTCGCCGTCCTCCGACAGCGCCTTGCCCAGCGGGATGGAGGCCCCGTAGGCGGTGCCCGCCGCGTCGCGGTCCAGCCCCTCGAAATGCACGTGCAGCGGGACGGGGCCGAGGGCGCTGCCCGGCGGGCAGCCGGCCGCCAGCAGCACGTCCCGCAGCCGCACGCCGCCCCACGTGGCGTTGCCGATGGCGCCAGCGCCCCAGCTCAGCCCCTTCACGGGACGCACGCGGCTCATCTCGGAGCGGCGGTTGCCGGCGCACTGCAGCGTGGCGGTGACGCGGTGCTGGGGGAAGCGCGTCTTCAGCTCCTCCAGAGACAGAGACAGGGGCCTGGGCTGGGGCGTGCCCGGCAGCAGACCCTGCACCTCCACCTCCACCTGTAGGAGAGTAAACAAGGAGGTAGCGAAGTGCGTAAGTACCTAGGTAGCACAAGTAGGTAAGGAGATAAGGAGGTTGATACATAGGTAGGTTAATAGGTACATTAAGTAATCAGGTAGGTAAGTAGGTATGTAAGTAAGTAGTTAAGTAAGTAGGTACCTAATTAGGTAAGTAGGTATGTAAGCAAGTAGGTAAATACATGTATTTACAGTAGGGCTGGGCGATATACCGGTATATCGTTTATATCGATATAGTTATATTATGTGTTTATTCCATTACTTTTAGATTTGTTCGTCTCTCCCTCCATGCCTTCACATGGCCTGAGGGGTGGAGTCAGGAGCGAGTGACCAGAGAAAGCTCACGTCAATTAATGTCGCTAAAAATAAAAAATGTCACATTTCCGTCGGGTTTCCTGTTTTTTCTCTATGCCTGAAGATTTCGCCCACTTTATAGAAAATACAGATATATATTGTGTATTCAACCTAAATATATCGGGATATTATTTTTGGTCCATATCGCCGGTAAAAATGGTAAAAATCACAAAGTGCTTCACAATAAAATATAATGCTTCAAATAAAAGACAAGCCAAACAGCCCTCGTCTAACTAAAAGCCTGTGTTGAATAAAGTCTTCCGTCAACAGACCTGGAGGCGATAGGAGGCGGGGTCAACGCGCGGCACAGGCAGGTGGTTCCTCTTGAAGAAGAGTGCGGCCGGCGTGATGTAGCTGTCCGTCAGCAGCTGCGGCGGTGGCTCGCCGTTGAAGGGCTTCAGGCTGTTGACGTGCAGGGCCGGGTGGCGGGGGGGGTCCGCGGCGTAGGGGTCTGAGGCGTCGGCTGTGGACTGCTGCTGCCGCCGCTGGTCCTCTGCGCTCAGCTCCCCCACCTGGTAAACCACCACCCACCCGTCAGGCTACAGGGCTCACGCAGACCACCATTAACGGTCTCTGCACAGGTAAGTGTGTTGTTTACATATTTCATATTTTTGATTCGTTCTAATATTCTGTATGTATGCAACATGTCCCAACAGACAGCACTGTCACATTAGATTTTTTGAAAGGAGGGGGGCAACTTTTCTCAGAGCAGAAGCGTAGAAATGCATTATAATGCTCAATCTTGCTAGAATTCTAAACTCTGGTTTACATACGTGATGTTCGAGCAATGGCAAACGTAGGCAAAACTGTTGCTAATGGGACTTTTTACATGTTTACATACAGTTACTATCTAACTATATTGACGAGCAGAGGTTCAGAGGTGGAGGTCACTGACAACATTTCAGAACCAGTAGTCAAGTTTGTGATTGACCAAAATGGTTTTAAGGTTAGGATTATATTGTCGGCTGCTGTCTTGGCATTCTCTTGACAGGGTTTACAGAACTTTATTTTTTGGTGCTGGTGTGAACTTTTTTTTTTTTTTTACCAATTAGAGAAACAATTAAAATTTAACAGTGTGGTCTGAAGCTTGTGAGATTATTATTATTATTATTATGAGTAAAGAGTTGGGGGTTTCAGCAGGTCCGCCATGAGGTGAAAAGTCTTCATTTTGGGACAGTAAGCAGTCCAGAGTTTGAGGAGCGGAGACCAGTACCTTGTACTCTGCGAGGATGTCCAGCACGTGGTTCTGGCTGTGCACGGCGTACAGGGCCCAGAAGGGCTCCAGGGCCCCGCCGGCAGCCAGCAGGATCTTGTCCCCTCCCGGGTGCATGCCCACGAACTCTGTGATGTCGTAGACGCCGCCGCCGTAGGTGACCCACACGCCGTCTGCCAGCGAGCGGTGCCTGGCCACCTCCTCCTGGGTGAAGACGGGCAGAAGGGGGGCTGTGCCCGCGGCAGGCAATGATGCGGCCGCTCTCTCGGCCTGCGGAGGCAGGAAGCAGATGTGGTGGCAAGAGTCATGTAGAAGAGACTCTTGTAACGGATGTTTTCAATGATCACGTGATCCACGGAGACGCAGAACAGTTCCAGGAAGTGCATGGCGGCCATTTTAAAACAATAAATACAACAGGGTACCCCCAGTGTTCTCAAAGTTAAATAAAATACTTTAAGGCCGTATTAAATTCCAAACATTTTTAATGCAGAAGCATTCAACCCTGGTCCTGGGGGACCACTGTCCTGCATGTTTTAGATGTCTTATGCTAAGCCACCCCCCCACCTAGTACTATAAGATGTGATTTTACAGTTTCAGATTTTGGTCTCAATTATAAACATTTTGCTAGCAGTGTTTTGAATGAACCCTTCAGTGTGTAACAACCAGACATGTAGTCCGTGTTATTGACAGCTTGTGTGTGTTTTGAGGGCAAAGTTAAAATCAGACCCAGAGGATATAAGTTTATATCGTAGTGTACGAGTTGTTAAAAATTGTGTGTGAAGATTTTGAGAAATAATTAATTGTTCCAGGAATTCTAAGCAATGGAGAATAACTGTAATATTTGCCGTTGAAAGCAATGAACGTGTGTGTGTGCGCGTCTTTTGTCCACAAGACTCTGCCCTTAACGCCACTGAGTCACTTAATAAAAGGGAATGTCTCCTCTAACCTGGGTGTGGCGGAGGCCGTAGGCCAGCACGGCTCCCGTCCCGGCAATCAGCCCCACCAGCCCATGCCTCCAGCTGGGCCCGGGCGTCCCCCGGCACCGGTCCTCCTGCCCGCTCCCTCTCCTCCAGCTGCCCCCGCCGCTCCACAGACGCACCGCACTCAGGGCGACCGCCGGTGCTGCTCGCATACACCTGGGAATTACACATGGCGGCCATTTTATCCCATACTAATGAGTTTTTTTTTATTTATTTTTTATTATTATTATTATTATTATTACACTACTACTACATATTTATATAGCGCTTGTCTAGGTACTCAAAGTTGCTTTACAAAGGAAAACAAAAGTAAGAGTAAGCTATTACTCTCTTTAAAAAGTGTAGTCTGATAATTGTAAGATAATACACTTCTTTTTGTCAAATTCACCAAATATGTCCTCCCATTTCGCTATCTTTGCGCTCTCCGTGCGTGCTGAAAAATAAAAATCTAACTTCTACCCAGCCCTGGCTCCGTCAATGGGAACATAAACAGTGTGGCAAAAAAAACACTCAACAACAATAATACCCTTTTCTTCGCAATGCGTTTAAATTGTGTGGGGGGCGGAGTTTGTTTGGATTTGAGCTTGAAGTTAACAAGCCTTCTCGAGAATGACACTGCCTTTAATCTTAATAAATAAATAAGCAAGCTCTTATAAATGTTAAGTCTTTTATTATTAAGCTATTAGCAAATATCTTTGAGTTAGCCCTGCATTGAGACGCTGCTGTCATTATGCCAGCAGAATGTTTTCTGCTTACAACTGCCGGTGTATGACCTCATCTACTGATAAACACAGCCTACGAATGTTGATTTGGCTACATGTGTCATCTGAAAGCTGTAAATGTTAGGAGGAAGGAAGTACAGTACACGGTCACATGTTTTACAACATCCACATGCAAATGTTTAGCCACCATTAAAGTATTTAAGTTTGACAGACGTTCAAGTTCAGTGTCTTTTCCACATTGTCCCATGAGGGATAGAGAAACAGAGGGCCATTGCTACTGTCCAAAACCATATCCATTCAAATATGTTAAAATTAAGACATGGGTATGTTGTGTACATTGTGTAAAATAAAATAAAAAGAATAAATGTAACACACATTGATAAATTATTGCAACATACATTTCAGTAATTGCACAGTACAATGCATAATGCATTGCAATGCATTAAATATTTTGACAGGCTATGCATACAATATTTAGATGATAGGTAGCCATTTATATGCTAATCCTGAAGCACAAATTATATACTTCTATTGACAAAGTAAAAAAATATAATAATAAGTTTATCAGCTAATTTCACTAATTAAATACTGAACCAGAAAACTCTCTGGCCTGCATCTTTGTGTCATGTTCCTGAATATCAGGCGCATATCATATCAATAGAGAAGGTGCCAGTAGGTAATACGGAAGCTGTACGATAAGGAAGCTGTACGATAAGGAAGCTGCACGTAACCTTTCCACATGCCATGCCAGGTAATGATTAACGTCGGCAGCGCACCAATCTAATCTTAGTAAAACAGAAGCATCGCCCAGGTCAGAGGACGACAGAGGGTATTTATTTTAGCCGTGCTAAGCAAACAGTTAGTTTCTCTACCTTTGAGTTTTGAGAGGTCCCACGCGAATCAGGCTTTGACAGCGCTGTAAAAACATCTTCACATGGGTCTTCTGTGGACAAGACAGGCAGAAATGTACAATAGAACATAAGATTCACTCCTGCTGATATTTGGCTAAAAGATGAAGAAGCTATGTTGTAAGGTCATATTCACCAATATTTAATGAAAATAATTATTGTCCAAAATGGGGAAATGGTTAATTTGAATAGGAAGAAATCCTGTTCTGCTGAAGTAGAAACCAGTCAACCGTATGTAAACTGCTTTAAAACAAAATGTCCAGAGAACCTTAGCCGTGCGAAACCTGATTTCGTGAGCTTCAGTTTGACTTCACTTCGAGTATCAGTCTGGAGAGCTTGGAAATCGTTGTGTTTCAGGCTGGTGGCCAATCAGCGTCGTACTGTTAGTTATGGGTCACAACTGGAGTTGAAAACGACAATGGCGCGGGTCCTACAGAAGTTAACGTAGTAGCCTAGACGATACAACATATCATCAGGCTTTATTTGAATTGACTAGAAGAACAAAGGCTTTTCTCAATTGAAAATGTGTTTTCACTCCTCTCTGTTTCTACTGCAAGAGTAGATAACAACAGACTCTGCTGGTTCACAGCTTCGTCCAATCACCTGCCAAGTATTTTTTGAGCTCACCTACCCTTTATAAACAGTTTAAATGTACGCCGCCCCAGATGAATGTGTCTTAACAGACAAGATATCTGGCATGCCAGGTTAGGGGAACTTACCTACGTTGGCTACGCTTTTCATTTTAAAAAGAACAAGAGGATATTTTCAAACTTTGTCAGCCCCTGTTCTCATCTGACCAACCAACCGTTACTGTAGTTCAAAATCTAACCAAGATTAGCCAATGTAATAACTATAGGTTTCATAACGAACAAATGAAGTAGTGTCAACCTTGACCGAATGTGAACATTTCTGAGTACATCACATCTGTAAATGTAGAAACTGACGACACGTGGGATTACTTTATACTTCCAGTGGAATATAAGTCATTAGTTAGCTAGTGTAGCAGCTGTGCTAGGCTCTGTGCTACAGTGCTTGCTAGCTTGCACACGGTGGATAACTTGTCGCACATCGAGAATGTTCGCGAGATTGACAAAAACACAGGCGTTTAGATCACAGACAAATAGGAGCTAAAGTACTCACTTCAAATTTGATAACTACTTGGTAATGTGACAGTTCCCCGTCTCACATATGTCTTTTTTTCCTGCTAACTGGATGGACGATATTCACTTTACGTGTGGCCGGTTCGGGCAAGCGATGCTGCCAAGAGACAACATTGTTCGATGAGCTGAAGGCGCGTTCAAAACAATCTCTCAAATGTGAACGCCGGGGAGGGGCCTTTCACCGGGTTATCTGGGAAATAGTATCCTCTTATCTTATCTTATTATCTACTATCTTATTAGCAACAATGATAACAAAATGATATATATTGGAGGATATATGGAGTAATATCCTCAAATGAAGAGTTCAGATGCAAAAACAAAGTCCATTTGACATATTTCTATTTATTTATTACGTTTTTGGAGGAAATTACTTTTTAGTCAGTGACACACAGCCTTTTCATTGTATTAAAGGTGAAATGAGTGAACCCAGATACGGAAACCTAATAAATATAGCTGTTTTAAGTTATTAATTGCTACTTTTTTCAGATGGACTCATGTTGTGTATGAGCATGGTGGAGGTTGCTTGCAAGTTCGGGGCTGCATTTCTGCAAATGGAGTTGGAGATTTGGTCAGGATTAATGTTGTCCTCAATGCTGAGAAATACAGACAGATACTTAATTCAACACCATCATTCAATACCATCAGGGCGGCAGGATTGGCCCCACATTTATTCTGCAGCAGGACAATGACCCCAAACATACAGCTAATGTCATTAAGAGCTATCTTCAGCATGAAGAAGATGATGTCCTGGAAGTGAAAATTAAATATTTAAATATTGACTTGATTTATATGTATCTCCTATTCATTCACTGCATTTTGTTAATGGATGAAAATGAACTTGTAACACCTTCATTTTTTAAAGAATTCTTACAGTATTTTTTCTACACCTGCTTAAAATGCATGTGCGTGTGTGTGTGTGTGTGTGTGTGTGTGTGTGCGTGTGTGTGTATGTACTGTATGTACAGAAATAATGTGTCAACTGCCCGATCAAATAATATTCAACAAATTATATTGTCACTATCCTTTTAATCTATCATATTAGTTTAATTTCAAGTAGCTTTTCATTTTAAGTTTTTCATTGAAAACTTTATTAAACTATTACAGTTATTCATATATACAGTATTCATTTAACTTAATAATATTCATTTAAAGCCACTGTACATTTAATATACTATTTTATAAACCTTGTTTATCTAGTTACTAGTTACTATTTGAAGGATGCATGTGGCATTTTTTTATTTAACAGGCATTGTCACTTTAAGGCAGACAAAACACATTCTCCTGTGTTGCTATAACAACATAAGACTAGGGGCTTCAATATCTATGTTTTGACAACATTGATGACAACTGTAGAAAATGTTGCAACATTGGACATGTGATGATGAATGGACATGCCAGTGTTAAAAGTGTAGTCAGCAAAGCTGGGGAAAGATTGTTGATACTTGAACTCGATCAAAACAAAAAACCCCTTTCCCTTCACTGCCATAAAGCCATAAAGCCATAGAGCTCAGAAGCTCCACCACTTTCTCTGACTCCACTTTTAAAGTCTACTCCAGGGGTAGGGAACCCTGGTCCTGGAGAGCAGCCCTGTATGCTTTAGATGTCTCCCTGCTCCAACACACCTGATTCAACTTAGTGGGTCGTTATCAGGCTTGTAACACACACACTTCTAACTTTGTTCATTAGAATCAGGTGTGTTGGAGCAGGGAGACATCTAAAACATGCAGGGCTGCGCCTCTCCAGCACCAGGGTTCCCTACCCCTGGTCTACTCCATAACGTAACATATCTTGCCATGCTTAATGCTGATGTTGGCCTACCTGTTAGCATATTTAAACATACTGTATCTATCCCTACCTGCTCCATACACTGTAGTAACTATAGTACTACGGTGAATGAAAGCATCTACTAAATTATTATTCTCCACTTTAGTAGAAACACTAATTGCTCAAGACAGAATGAACCAATCTTGTTTGTTTTTCAAAGTTGAGACTATGACCTTGTACACAATGTGAAATATATATAGTATATTTTTCATTTCAATTCATTTTGTGCTAAAAAAATCACAATTCTAATCATTGTAATAATTATTACAATCAATTATGATTGATTTTGAGCTTCTGAATATTCTGCTATAGATGACATCCAACATTGCAAAAATACGATTTTTTTTCTTCTGCAAGCATCCCTTTACATTTGAGAGTAGTCCTATAAGTAATAATATATATTTTTAAATATCTGATTCTACTATTTTAGCTGTAACTGTAATGTATTAGACAGTTACTGTTTTTTGTTGTTGTAATTAGTTACTTCCTGATTAAGTTTAACTGGCCAAACAGCCTAATCACATTGATAATTTGGCAAAGCCAGACATGCCAGCATTAGATGGTCCCTTTCTGTAACTGAAAAATGTGCTGCTCTGTTGTGGACGCAAAAGCCTATTTGAACTGCCGTGAGAATGTCCTGTCTGCAGCTGTTTTCCATCCCTTCTCCAGAGAAACCCCAGGCTATGGGGCTATCCCTTCTGCAAGCCTATACACGCATATATGTCTATATCGTCGTGGATTTGTTAACTTGTTTGTCTAAGTTTAACATAAATAAACGTAATAAAAATATATCAATGTGCTGTAGAAGGGTAGAACTGTTAGATATTGACGTGGGCCAGTTTATAAACAGTAAACTCAAAGCCCGCATTATACGTCAGGATACTGAATCCAGCTGCACACTTTCCCGGAGGCAAGCGCTTACTTGGCAACTTTCATATCATTCTTTAGACGTGGATCATCGTCTGACTCATCCTCGGTCGTCGGACAGCTTAAAAACTGCGGGAGTAGACCTACTCAAAGGCTTGATACTGTATTGCCCTTGTCCTGCTCGTTCTGCTTGAAGCCTGCGAAGGTTCATCATCGAAGGACTCGGCGCTGAGCGGTGTAGGCTGTTTGAAGTTTAGAAATGGACTTGCGACAACTGACGGTGCTTCTGGCGGTCACATACTGCGCCTCCGCAGCGGCAGCGGTGGTCGATTGGATCGAGTTAAAGGAGGCAGAGGTAACTGCAGACATGATACAGCCTACTGTTTGAACAAATCACATTGTTTATAATGAGCTGCTTTTTAATGTTATTGTAGCCTATTTGAATAGGTGCACAGTTTGCATTGTAGGTTATATGGTGCCTGGTGAAATTTTCTGGACAATAAACTGATAAAATTGATAAAGTTGTTATCGCGTCGAATGCGTCACTGATAGTCCAGGAACGCTATACTTTTGGGTATGCTATGCTTATGTGTGTAGAGAAAATGTGTACTAAAATGATTGTGCCGTAATACAGTGGTTCCCAGCATGGGGTCCAAGCCCCCATGAGGGGGGCGCTAGAGGTCACAGGGGGCGCTCAATTGCTTTGATGTCAAACATGAATTAAAATGTTTGACTATAATTTAATTGCTAAATGTATACATTAGAAAACGTTATTAAAAAACATATGCAATGCCAAGGCCAATCTAACAATAATTTTGCCTATTAACGACAGAATAATTTAAGTAGTAGGCTAATTCTTCTTCAAATAAATATGCACGTTATTTGCCCACGATCAGCGGGGGTTCATCACAAGTAGTAAGGAGGGGGGCGGGGGGCCCTAATAGGTGAAAACCGGTAAGTGCGGCGCGTCCCTTTTCGCAACGATGGCTTCATCCCTTAAGCGATTAAGCGATATTATGGAACACAAACCAATGAGTGTAGACTAGGCCATTGTCTATATGACCTATAAGCTCATGTTGCAAACGGAAACGATGTGTTCATGAATTCCTCCCAGGACTATCTGAAGAAGTATGGCTACTTGAGCAACCATGACCCCCAGGACGAAGCATACCTAGAAGACGTCTATGAGGCGCTTAGGTAATAAACTCTGTCCCTCATGGGGTGAATTATTAATGTCATAAAAAAATATGAGTTAAAGTCATATACAAAATATTTTTGCAGTGATTTGAATGGGGTTTCAGTTCAGCCTTGCAGAAAAAGTGTAATAAGCTTTCAGTTACAAACATAACTTTTTTGTTTGGCTATTTTAATAAAAACATAGCATGATATTCATCTCCTACATGTACTTATTATTTATGTTTATTTATTATTAGTGTTATTTATACTGGATATTATATATAGCTATAAATCATTATGTAGGTCTATTTGAAAGGAATAAGTCCACTTCGCATTCCTTGGACTGTAACACACAACCTTTCCCTGTAGGCTGTTCCAGAGAGTCAGCGATATACCCGTCACAGGAGAGATAGATGAGTCCACCCTCACGATAATGAGACAGCCCCGCTGTGGGATGGAAGACCCTTTTAACAAGAAACTACATAAATACAGAGCCGTGGGTGAGTGGGCGGCCATCTTGTTAGGGACATTAAAGAATATGCCTATATCATTTATGTATTGAGTGCTTCAGTGTAACATTCAGTGATTTCTTACATTATACACAATGATTAATGATTATGGTTAATTGTGATTCATGATGATAGTGGTCTGTACAATGTTGGTCTGATTGTCATGGGTGGTGGTGTGATGTTTGCTGTAGAGCGTTATTGAACTGATGGGGACTTGCAGTACATCTGTGACTGTACCATGGTAACAACATGCAAGCATTTGTGTCTTTAAGCTCGTTGGGGCAAGAAGAGCCTGACCTACCGCATTTACAACTACACGCCCGATATGTCAAAGACCAGGACTAAGGCTGCCATCCGCTCTGCCTTCCAGTACTGGAGCGACGTCGCTCCCCTCAGCTTCAGAGAGGTGGAGTATGGAAGAGCAGATTTAAAGATCTCCTTCCATAAGAAAGATTCGTGCCATACCCCGTTTGACGGGCGAGGTTTGTCTCCCTTGTCCCTGTGCATTTCAGTAATTCACACTGTCCACCATCAGGACTAATAGAACACACTGTCCACCATCAGGACTAATAGAACACATTGTCCACCATCAGGACTAATAGAACACACTGTCCACCATCAGGACTAATAGAACACATTGTCCACCATCAGGACTAA
>JAODUK010070190.1:0-16557 GCA_027564635.1 Typhlichthys eigenmanni
AAATACATGCTTCTGAGGAATCCGCTAGGGGCGCATCCCATAGTGAGACATCGAAACGAATGCTATGAAAGAGAACCAACAATGTTGTGATCCACCTGTATCGATTTATGAAGTTATAAAAACGTTTGACAGTAAACCCAATAAATAATAAGGAGGGGGTTCTGAGAATGTGTTTACCCCACCCTGAGGTTATCCACAAACTAGACCTCTCATTGACTCGCTGTGTTACCCAGTCTGATGTTTTTGTGGATTAAGGATTCCTGTGGTCAAGGTGATTCAGAATAACAGTGGCTCATAATCTGATTTTCATGTCATCATCAACATGGATTATATAACGTGTCTTCGTTTCAGAGGCTGACATAGCTGGCTAACATAGCTAAATATATAGTTAGTACATTGTATCTCTATTTACTGTAGAGGTATTCACACTAAAACAATCAAATATAAGTGTTAGGCCTACTGGGTGTAATTTTGATATGGTTGCATCATATCTTCCTGTGTCTTCCATTGGTCTTAATTCAGTAGAGGGCTGTCTGAAATTAAACATTCAGTTTGCTTTTATCAATTGTCAGTAGCACTTCGTAGACTTGCTCCACATATTTTTATTTTATGTGTGCGATATGCGAATTGTGAGTATTTACTTTTTCCACTTTTTTTAAATATAACATAAAAAAAAGATTACTGTGTACAATTACAATTATGTAATGTTGCAGACACATTTATACAAAGCTGTGTAGGCTACTCTTACTGTTTTTACACAATTATTTGTTAATCCATGTTGACAATAGCAGCAATAACTTATTTTCCTAGTAAAACATATGTTAGAGGAGAATTTAATCTCTTACAACCATGTACCCCTGCATGTTTGTTGTGCATACAGTGTTGTTTGTGTGGTATCCACAGGGACAGAGGTAATGAGTTTGAGGCTGTAGTTCATATCCATGCACCTGGTGGGTGAAGCCATCGAAAGGCCTGACCAACTAAACATATTTGATCATCACTCCACCATCATCTACAGCATAACATGTGTTCATCATGTTAAGTTTAAAACGTTAAAAAATTTATAGATATATATACACACATCTAAATGCGTAGCCTAAACGACTACTAAACATGAGAGTGAAACTAAAATAGACGAGTAAAGACAGTTGATTTCCGTAGGCCACGTTTGTATTATGCAATGCAATACTGTAGTTTAGAAAAATGACAGGGCTGTCCAATGGGGGGCGTATTGCACCCGTCGTCCCTTATTTGAATACAATAATGAAGGGGTAAGTTACCATTAACTATGCAGGCCTCTACTACTACAACTGTGTATGAGCGACGCAAATACCAGCCGCGATTTAAGTGTCCCGGTCCTAATTCGTTTGGGATTTTGATTTTATTTAAAACAAGACTGGGTACACAGGTTGATATACTCGTACAGCTAGTGCTGCTAAATTAACACATTAGTTTATATAAAGCTCGGTAGCATGAAACTGACACATGTGACAGGGCATCAGAATACTGTAAATTGCTGCTTATTTTCACTGGTAGACCGTCATTGTATCGGCTAATTCTTTGCGCTGTAAATTGATCCGTGCTGCATCAGCCTCTCTATCGAGCGAGCTCGGTCAGGCTGGCTGGTTGCTGCACTAGTACGATGGACGACAAGTCTTCCAAGGATAAGAGCACTGCTAAGGAACCAGAATCGCTGTCCTACCAGCGGAGGATGTGGAAGAATTTCCAAGTGAAAACCAAGCCGTGGCTGAGCCCCAAACTAGGATCAGAGCGACGTAGCGCCGGTGGTGCGGAGGGTAGTAAAAAAGAATCAGGTCTGTGGATGTTCAAGAGGAAAAAGAAACAGTTGGACCGGGTTTTTTCTTCATCTCAACCGAATCTTTGCTGCTCTACCCCGGCGCCTTTCGTTGGCGACAACGCTCGTGGAAGTGACTCGGTCCCGAGCACCAGTGCCGGGCATCCGTTGGGGGCCTCTGATGGGCCAACTGCGAGCAAGCCTGAGCTAACGGCACACGGAAGCCCCAAGCTGGCCGTCTCCCATCTCATCTTGTCCCAACAGAAGAGCTCTTCTCTCGGCTCGGCATGCTTCGAGAAGCTGGTGGTAGAGCACGCTGCTGCAGCAGACGAGGAGGAACAGCTGCGTAAAAACGCAAGCGATTCTGTGAGTACAAATGCATGACGAGCTATAACATCTGTCCCATATGATAACCTCTAACATTTATTGCAATGGATGTAGCCTATTCCAAGTATAGCGAAGTGAGGGATATATTGACAGTGACAATGACAGACAAGTTTGAGAGTGATGTGACTGTTACGTCTGGTCACGGTTCTTCCTTTTATCATGTGATTCTTAGTTCTGTTAATTTTTAGCCTCTGGATTATTGCTTCAATATGGATTTGTGGACCAAGAAATTGGCCTGCTATAGCACGCTTGAGTCTTGTTTTTTTCTTAGGCTATAGGTTACATCACATGCTGCATGCATTGGACGTCATACCACATTGTTCAGTAGTTATTGGTCGTCGATTTTCTTTCAGTAGAAATATGAAGGGTGTGGATAAGAAACAAGATGAGATCAAATTAGATGCCCGATTAGTCTGCAAGGACAATCCAGGTACCTGGGTATCATACTACAAGAGTATATCAGAAACATTCCCCAACACACAAGAAAATGACAACAAGAAAATGACAACTACTAGAACTACTACTACTATAGTAAACTATGTTTACTATAGTAAACAACATAGTAATAATCTAATGGCATAAAATAGGTATTATTTCACATAACAACAACAACAACAACAGTCTTTCAACTAAACCACTTCCATGTTGGTAGAAAAATACGTAATGTGAATGTGTCTCGATGCATGAAGTTATCCTTACTTGCTCTCTAAGTACAAAAAAGTCCTAAACACAAATTTAACATTGTGTGAGAATAATATGACATGTCATTCACTCATGGATTTCCATGACTGAAGTTATTGATCAATGCACAGCACTATGCCAACTTCATCAGACTAATTCCAACTTTGGAAAAATAAACAATGACCACATACACATCATTGACTGATGAAAGGGATAACTGCCAAGCTCTTGGAAACAAATTATTGATTGGATAGCAAAAACGCATTATTTGTGGTGAGTGAAATGATTGGCCAAGTCAAGTCAAGTCAGTTTATTATTTTACTTGACTTAATCACATTGCAGTCTCAAAGGGCTTTACAACCTACACTTCACATGGAAACAAACAACACCCCCTTAACCTGATCCATCCTGATTGGCAGTTTATGTAGTCTAATTACTTTTGTCAAATACACCAAATATCTCAATGCAGTCCGCTATCTTACAGTTCTCTATGTGCGCTAAAAATGCTGCAACTAGGGCTGTGCGATATAATGATATATATCTTACCAGGCCACGACACACACAAGGGCATGCCAGTTCACATATAACACCCACCCACAGTTAAATGTGGGTGGGTGTTATATTTCTCTGTGGGAGAAATATAACACCCACATCTTTTGACAATAGAAAAACATCTACTGTCTTATATTCATCTTTATCGTTTATATCGTTGTTGTGAAAATCATACTCTTGTCTTTACTTCAATCATTTTCGTCATTTGGAGTCTGTTGTCCGTATTTTGCGCAGATTACTCTTTTTGGCTTTTTAATGGCGAGACTTTTATTAAAGTGTGTAGTTTTCTCCACCGCTGTCTCTTTCCCTTGCTGAGCTCTCTGTGTGTGTGCGTGCTTATGTGTGTGCATGTGTTGTGTGCATATGCTCCTAGAATATCCAATATGTCATTGGATGACAATAAACTATTTATTAATTTAATTTACAGAACTTGCTATATCGTGATATGTGTCGTTATCGGGATATAAAAGTATCTATATCGGTACTGTACATCAATTGTTTATTCAACCTAAACATCAAGAAATGGTCAACTGAGACTTACCGAGAAACTCTGTACCAGTATGTAAAGTATTATCATGAACTGGAATTTAGGCTACTGTAAACATATTGTGTTTATCATTGTAATAGCTCAGGTATATGAATGATATGAGTTGCCTAAATCTGAACGTCAATCAATGTAGTTTTGTTTTCATAATGTTGACAGTAGGGCTGTTCTAGTGCTCAGAAATGTGTCAGTCGGATTGGAATTTGCTGTTCAATATGAAGATTCAAAGATTTGTTCTATCCTGAATCCCTTTTCAGTCAGTCCTCCTGAGACTGTTTAGTGGGATGAGAGCAATCCTTTCGATGGATGGATAAAGCAATTAAATGAAGCGGTCAAAATGTTTTTTCTCAGGAGGGTGGATGACAAGTAGTTTGTGAGGAACTCGGAGTAGAGCCACTGCTTCTTTGCGTTGAAAGGAGCCAGTTGGTTCGGGCATCTGGTAAGGCGCCTGGGCGCCTCCCTATAAAGGTGTTCCAGGCACGTCCAGCTGGGAGGAGGCCTTGGGGAAGACCCAGGACTAGATATTATATATCTCCACACTAGCCTGGGAGCGCATTGGGATTCTTCAGTCAGAGCTTATTAATGTGGCTTGGGAAAAGGAAGTGTGGGGTCCTCTGCTTGAGGTGCTGCCCCCACGACCCGACCATGGATAAGCCATTGAAGATGGATGGATGGATGAATCCCATCCCGATGGCTGGCGGCGGACAGTGGACACCAAGGTGCTGCTAATTTCATTTTCTCATAAAAAAAATTTGTTTCAAACCTGCATGTGCTTGAGCATTAAACCTACTTAGTTTCTACTATAACTATGGCCCATGAGAAAGACCGTCTAGTTGAGCTAACTTGAGGCGATGTCATGATGAATGATCTCCCCCCTTTATATCTTGCCAACGATGATTTCTATATCGCCTTATTGTGCGATATATGGAAATAACCTAAATAATTTATCTGACCGCAATAATATTGTATTTACATGCGTGTTGCTGACATATGATATAAGTTATGATATAAGTTACTGCTCCTGTGCTCGTCTCTTTCTCTCTCTCACACACACACACATGCACACAGAGCAATGAGTAGGCTATTGTATTGTTTAGGTACATTTTTTTTCCCCGACGACTGCATAATTCCAGCCAACTACATTTAGAAGAACTAATTTGCTTTAAGGTTTGTAGCATACTTACTTTGCCAAGCAATGAAACGGGTGTAACCAAACACAACAAATAATTAATGCCACACGACAATAGCAAAACAGAGGTGCGTTTAGAATTGGTGAACATTTTTCCGTTTGCTTGAGTTTGCAGCAAACTGAGGAGGTAGTTCTCAACGAACACACATTGACGCTGGGCGAAGGGTGACAGTTTCAATCTAATATGTTTTCACAAAAAGTTAAACATACAAGGTCAAAGAAAACATGTTCGCCAATTCTGAACTCACCTGTATCATTTTGCTGCTGGTTAAAATATCTACTGGTCTACAGAAAATACGGAATATGTCGCTGCAAACCTGAAATTATAGTAAATTGACATTTTGCCGTTTCTTAAAGATACAAATGTTGAGTTTGCTTTGGAAGGCACACTACTTACCCACATAGCCTACAATCTCCCAAACATATGCTGCATCACTTTCATCCTAAAATACTGGATTAAGTTACTGCTCCGTCTGGACAAAATCATGGTCGCTGGTGTAGGGCACATCAATAGGCTACATAATTCACCACCAACCTTTACCACGATAGTGTGTTGGATGCTTGTTTTGAATATAGCATGTTTCCTGTGTTTCAGTTTAACTTCTCCCTCCTTGTCGACTCCTTGGATTAGCCTATATAGTCAGTCATTCCACCTTTGCCTTTTCTTGTCTGCCCTTAAAATGACAATAATATCGTTTATTGCGATTAGTTCTGGGAAAATTAATCGGCCAACAAAAAACTGTTATCGTGACAGGCCTATTGCCGACTAATGTCAGCGCCTCATAGCTCTCTTAGAATATTCATGATCAGACGCTGCAGAGTCATACAATTCCAAATTTTATTTAATAATAAATATTTATTGATATATGGCATTTGATGACATCATATTTATAATTGCTCATTTAAATGTTATCCCTGTGCTGTGTGGTTTAGTAAGTTAGGCCTACAGTATACTGTATCTGTTTTATTGTATGCTGTGATCGTAATGCACATTGACTGAAACAAACAAAAACATGACTGATTGACCTGAAGAATCTCAATCAACTGACAGGTGACTGATGATTCAACTCGTCGATTTTCAGGGGGCAGCCCTAGTTGACACACTTATTCTAATTATTATATTTAATTTGTGTGTATTGTATACACCCCTCTGCAATAAACATTATTCAGGATATTTCTATTTTTTAAAACCATTTTCCCATCTTTTTAACATTATATGTAATGCAGACTGAGGTTACTATTCGGAATGTCTGTGGTCCTCTGTGTAGCTACTTTCACTAGACGTCATTGGACTGCTGGATAACAGCGTCCTCATTCAGATAAATTGAACAGCTGTGGCCTCATTGCAGACGTCTCCCAATGGCAGCTTATATTGAGATTTAGCAGTAGTACTGACCGTCTCAAGGGCCGAAGATGGCAGTAATTGGTGGCTGACACATGATTGATGCTGAGACCTTGAAGTGGTCTGGGCATTTGTCCGGGAGAGCTGGTGTGAAAACACATTAAACACATCTGTGCTTTAGTAAAACTATGACTGACACCGCTTTGGAGACGTTGACAGGTTTTAGCTCTCACTTTCAGATTGAATTCTGAGCGCTTGCCCCTTACAACCCTGCATTTACCAGTCTATTCAGCAACAAGGGATAGAGGAAGGTTTGTGGTATAGAATAAGTTTATTTGAGCAGCAAGTCTGGTTTTGTTAAATTATTTAACTAATTATTGAACTAAAAGGCCTATAATTGTTTATACATGCATGCTTCCTTTATTGATTTTACATTTCCCATACATGTTTTTACATTTCAGTCACCTCCCAGCCCCACAAATTAATCTTGCACAAAGGAGAAAGAAAATGGAATTGATGAGAGTAGAGGTTTTTCACATGTTATACAGTAGGTGGATACAGTATTAGATCATGTTGCTTTTAGGATTCATGACTTGGGCCGATACCCCTACTTTTCTAATATACAGTAGGCAAAACGCAATAGCCTAGTGCAGTATGCATACAACACATGCATGTCTGTTGCCTACTGAAAGCAGATGCAACTGCTCACGTACAACTGGCCCACAGTGCTTTGTGCCTGTCTGGCCAAAATTCTAAAATATTCTCAAAGAGAAATTGAGGATCATGAAGCTGGAGCTACCGGCAGCAAGCACAAATGTAATTTCATTAGCTTCTCGTAATAAAATGCATTAAACATTTTAGATGATAGATTTTAGATGTATAAAGTTTCAAACATTTTTATGAAATTCCTGCTGATGATAATACGTTGTTTATAGTACGCCGGAATGTTAATAGTTAGGCTACTGTAAGACCAAATATACCACGATAAACGACTATATTCTTTACACCCTAGTTCTATGATCTTATTAATAAATCTGTCAGTGACAGATGCTGACACAGGGCCTGATCAGATGGAGAGGTGCCAATGAACATCTATTCACTGGCAGGCGTAACTCTGCTCTGAATGGTTTCTACATAGTATGTAGCCTACCGTAGTACATTATGCGCACATTTGAGCTAAACTTACTAATATACCTTGCCACACATTTACTGTATATACTTGTAGTGTTACTTACTGTTGATGGAAAAAGCTATGAACTCTTTATCTTTGGAGGGTTTATATTTAAAAAAAAGAATGCCATGGACCCAATGGCACTGTAAAGGAAATGGGAAAACCTCAAGGACACATACAAGGTGATCTATTGAACAATGCATAATCAAGTCAAATTATATCGGTTTGATATTAACCTTAATATAGATGTGTATTCCTTATAATTGACATTAACTGTCTTATTATTTTGTAGAAGCTAAAAGACCCACCAACGGGTATGAGCCCTGAGGGAGGGGAAACTACTGCTGCATTCTGGAAGTGGTACAGGGTCATGGATAATATCCTTGGTCAAAGACCTTCCATCACTCCACTGGCCCTGTACGACTCTTGTGTGGATGCAGTAGAAGTTTCCCCTCCACGACAGACAGACAGACAGACAGACAGACAGACAGGCAGGCAGGCAGGCAGGCAGGAAAGAGTAAGAAACGAAAGACAAGAGGATGGCAGAGGAGCAGCAACAGAGAGAAGGAATTCAGAGAAAGAGAGGAAAGGAGAGAGAGAGGCATCGGCAAGAGAGCAGCAGCTAATGTCAATATTTCAGGCTTTGTTGTCGTATGCGATGATTCTGCCTACTGCCTGCTGTACAGTAGACACGGTACAGTATTCATACTGATCAGTAGCTACTATAGAATTCGGACATGGCCCTGGTGTCTTGAAGAGTCTGAAGGGGGGAAGTCTGAAGGGGGGAAGGGTATGGCGACTACATAAATGACTTGCACATTTATGAAAAACGTAGGACATGACATTAGGCCTATAGTGTGATTTCCTTTGTTACAGTTACAAGTTTCAGGTAGTCTGTCCTAAATAAGCACATTGACTCTTTAACATTGCCTTTATTTAGGTCTGTTCCGTCATTAAAACTGCGTCATTAATACAGTGTGTAAATGAGAGCAAAATATGAACTTAATTCAACATTATAGTCACAATTCATTTGTGACTGCCACACTATTTGTGACTGCCATGAGCATTAATAATCATTTGTTAATATATATTTTATTTATTTTCATAATCTGTGTATGTCAAATACTGTTTATTTAATTTATCAATACTGATGGTGATGACCGATACAAGATATGTTAATATAATCAGTAATTAACTAGGTGTCACATATTTCCAGGAATTGTTACTACATTACAAATAAACTATGGTCCATACTAGCGCTGAGCGATATGACGAAAACTTCATATCCCGATATAGGTGATTTTATATCCCGACAACGATACATACCACTGTATAGCACACATTTTGTAGATTTAATTAATAAATAGTTTGTGGTCGTCCAATGAACCCCCTTCCCAATATCTCTATTTCCTAGGCTTGTGCTCATTGCGTGTGTAGTGGAGAGGGGCAGCCCCGCCCTCTCTGGACCACAGTGAGAAGATGACAGCAACACTTAGAATCTGCTACACTGAGCTCATAAACATAATATAGTCTATAGAGCGACCATAACCCACAGAGTGCATAACGTCACCATGGCGATCATAGTGTTGAGAAACGTGCGTTTCTTTAAAATAACACGTCTGAAAGATTGGATATTCTATTAACTTGCCAGACATATGAACAAAATACAAAGGGAGGGAATTAAATTCCCTGTGTAGTCTAGCTAGTAGGGGTGCTTGATATGACCAAAATGTTATATACCTATTCTTTTATATCCAGACAACGATACATATCACGATATAGCAAGTTCTGTAAATTAAATGAATAAATACTTTCTTGTCATCCAATGACCAATTACTTTGTAGCAAGAGCATTGGCGATGCACCACGCAAAATACAGATTAATACAACTTTTGGCTGGCAGGTTAAACATAATCGATCATAAGACTCAGTACGAATCTGCATCACCAGTGTTTCACTGATCACGATTTGCTATTCTCCACTGCGGGGCGGGCATGCACACACATACAACGCACACACATACGCACACACATGGACCTCAGCTAGGAGAGAGACAGCGTTGGAGAGTTGGAGAGTTGACGAAAACGATCCTTACATTACTGTAAGTGCAATAAAAGCTGTATGAACCTAATCCATGCAAAATACGGACAGACACCAAATGACGAAAATAATTTCAGTATGAAAAATACTGAAAAATAATATAAAAGATAAAAGCATAATATCAAACGGTAGATGTTTTTCTATCGTCATACGATATATATCGTCATATCACACAGTCCTAGTCCATGGGCTTATCTGCTTCATTACTTACGATGTATATCGTTATGCATTTGATTGATTCATGTAGTAGATGATACACATGATGGGCAGCCAGTGTGTGATAGGTCAGAACAATACACAGAGCATACTGCATTTGACCTCACTTGGCTCTCCCACACAGTTTAATCCCTAGGT
Organism: Typhlichthys eigenmanni; assembly: GCA_027564635.1. NCBI lineage: Eukaryota > Metazoa > Chordata > Actinopteri > Percopsiformes > Amblyopsidae > Typhlichthys > Typhlichthys eigenmanni. The sequence goes on from JAODUK010070190.1 coordinate 10,115, forward strand.
CCAGTATTGGGTCAGATCAAAGCAGGGTATGAAGGAGATTCGTGTTTTCATTTGTTTTTGATTCCTAAAGATGAAAGCAGGGTCTAACCAAATTGTATTAGGATGGGCCAGAAACGGGTTGTCGGACAAAACGACAAAATTTCTGTGGTATATTTGTCTCTACTCCTATTAATGCTAATTGAACATATGTTATTTGCAACTCAATGAGCATCCACTTCCTCAATGGTCACTATATTGCATATTTGCAAATGAGCTTCAATACAACAGAAAGGATGTTATTCAAATGTTGTATGAAGTAGCAAATTGTAACCCAATATGTGTTGTTTCTTTGGTACAGTATATATTGATGCCTCATACTGTAGACATGTGTGGGAGGCTATTATACAGTATTTACATTTTGAGTGCTTATCCATTCTATGGAAAATGTTTTGCATGTGCATACTTTCTAGTGGCAAGGTTGTTGGAATGTACAATACTAAATATTGTAATGTAGTGCCTACCATGAGTAGAACACAGCCATGGCAATTCCTCTAGGTCTAATACATGTTTGTATTAGACCTGTATTGGCTTCATAATGGCATTTTAAAATGCCATTATGAAGCCAAATGAAAATTGCTGGCAGCTGTCTTCCATCCTGCACATGTGATGTGAAAGAGGTTCACATAATGTGGGTGGTTTTTTTCAGGTTTTTAAAAAGATCCTGGCAAATGAGAAATATTGTGTGAGCAATACACAAAAACAAAAGCTGCCTTTTTTTGCCTGCAAACACAAATATAAACATAGTATCATGCCACTGTTTATTATTTGCCAGTCTGGTAATAATGCAGTTTTTGTGTTGAATAATTTGCATAAGACTAAATTAAATAAGATATGCAATTCATTGAGCTTCAATCAGCTGATTTACTGTAAACGAGATATTGATCTCTCTGTGTTTGTATTCCATCTATCATCACGGACCACTTGTATTTCAAATGATATCTGATATATCTTATATTTACAGCATATTTGTACAGTAGCACCTGGATATGTGATATGCTGCTGCATTGCATATTCCAGTGGGGAAGATTGCTGAGAATGATCTTCTATTATTGTTTATCATTTGTCACCTCTTTGCCTGGATCACTTAAATAGGAGTAATCACTTAAAAGCCACTGCATCGATCTCCAAATGAAGGCAGGGAGGAAAGGTTTGGCCCAGGGGATTAAAGACGTCTCATTAAGGAGAATGTTATTTATTTGACTTGTCAATTAAGGCTGCAACAATATATTTTTATTTCATCTAATAAAATATTTGAATACTCTTATTTTATCAATTAACATTACAAAAAAAAACCTGTTAGAACCCTTAACCAGAAACTACGGTATATGAGTGGGACATCAACCTGAAAGCAAACTCTTTCTAAATGGAAATGGTGGTGAATGGATTTGCACGATGCTGAAATATGACAGACATTGAAAAAGACAAGAAGCTTAGATTTAATGTCAGTTTTAAAGTAATCACTTTGGAATTGAGACACTTGTAACAATTTAGTGACATTTCATTATAATTGATTGTCTTAAATTACACCTCTGATTGTAATGATCTATTGCGAATTAGATTTACTCGTTTAGTAATGATTAATTAATTATTAATTATTGGCTGTGGGGGCTGCAGTCCTCTGCCAACAAAGCCCCACCAATCCACCAATGCTAGCATGAGGAGCTAAAAGAAGCGCCAGATTCCAACCATCACATACACCTTACGAGATCAAGATGGCAGAGACCACAACGGCTGCCTCTGAGGCCATGGAGACTGAGGGTGAGGCTGAGAGGAAGCTGGGTGAAGCTAGCCAGGCTTGCTGACTGGAGACCACCACAAGTGTCCAGATGCACAGCTGCTCCACAACACCTGCTGGAACGCAGACCACACCCTACCGTGTCTACTGCCACCCCTCAACCATGTTCCTCCTTCATTTGGACCCACCACCTCCTTATTCTCATCCTAACTGCAGCAGTCTCGTATGATATGGCTAGAGGCTTGCCCTGTGTACGTCTGACCCTTCTATCTGCATACAAAACGAACAACAGCCACTTACAACCCCCCCACAGAACACGATGATGCCTTAAGACAGTGAATGATATTCAACAGGGGTTCCGCCAAACGTTTTGCTCCCAAACTTGTCAATATGTCAGAAAATGAACATAAATACAACATTTTTAGCAACTGTATGAATACAGTATGTGAATCTTTCCATTTTTTGAATGGCTTAGAATTGTATACAGTACGCCATTACCAAATACTTAAATGCATTGCCGCCCTACACATTATTGTTGTCCCAGTTTAATAACAATAAGCAACACACTTTTAAATGATATGTGATAGGGGGTCCCTCTGCTGTGTTTCTGTCAGCCAAGGGGTCCTTGGTCTGAAAAACAAAGACCTCTTAATGGTTACTACTGTCTACTGTACAAGTGTTACAATACAAATAGGTGCATTTGTTTACTACAAAGTGCTGTTTGACACCATGACGTGTCTTCCTGTGCTCTGTGGTTGGATAGGTTAGCTTTTTTTTTCAACTCTTACTTCACCAGTAGCTTTAGCTTTGAGAAACTCGATGGACTTATACTGTAGTTCAAAAGGCATCTATTTATACCTTCAAAAAATTATGATGAATGCCATTTGCAAAAACAGAATTTATAAATGACTATACTATTATCATTTATGAATTGTGTTGCTGGGTACAGAATTGACAGTTATATTTGGTTGTGTTTTGGAACTTTGATTCCTCCTATATTCCTCATAAGTGTTTCATTTTTCAGTCAAGCAAATTAAGATCATTAAATTATATATTACAGACTATTAATGCAATTCCATGTACAGCATCACAGTAACAGGGTGTGTGGGCCATGCTGCCAAACCAATGTTATTTTCTATTAGCCTGGCTCCACTCGATTATTGCTCTTTATATCTATCTATCTGTCTATTGCCCAATCAGGGTGGGTTAGGGCGACGATGTTGAAGTCAAGGTTTCTAAATGGTTTGAGAGCTTAGATGAGGCGATCAAAACAGTTGTATCTATGCCGATTGGTTAAATGCTGTCCATTAGTTTCAGAATTAACCTGTCTACGCCCAGTAGGAAGCAACGACTGTTAACACCTCCCAATGGAGAGTGGCCAGACCTTATTTACAAAGTAAATATTGGGTCTGGTCACCAGGCCATGAAAGCGGGGCCCCCTCATTAACGTTAACATTTTAATTTGATGACGTGCAAATGCTCTACACTCAATAAGTAGATACAGTAGAGCCATTTTAAACACAGAAAATGCAGATAGATATAAAAATGGGAAATGTGTCAATATAACCACCAGCATGTATGTGTCTCAGTGTAGTTTAGCCCTTTTATTTAGTTTTCGGCTGAAAAAACATATTAAGAGGTCAAGGCCATACGCAGGATTTAAGGAATACCGAGGTCCAAAAAAATCTTGCTGCGGTGTTTGGAGGCATATATGCCCCGAAATCTTTTGATTTTCCTCATCTACATATGTGCTTTTTAAGCTGTTTTAAACAGTTAAAATTAGACAACAATAGCTTTAAATGGCTGTCACTTTCTCTGTTAATTCTCAATCGTCTCATCATGACTGTTGACATCCACTTCAAAATATAATGCCTAGGCATGGATATATATTCATATTTGTTTTCTCATTCTTGCTCCTCTGTGTATGTGTGCCATACTGTAGCTGTCTTGTGACATGCCGACTTTTTCTCTTACAAAGTAAAATTATAAAATTAAAACACACACACACACACACACAAGCTATCGAGCTTCGTATCTAAATCAAAGGACTGACGTGTCGTGGGTTGCGTGTTGAATAAAGATTCTGTTGTAATGACATGATGATCATTTACACGCTCCACGGCGGTGATCCTATATATAGCGGTGATCGAATGACGACGTTGGTATCTTAACATATCTTTGCAGATCCAAAAGTAGTGTTATTTTTGGGCAGTTATTTCACGTTTTATTATATACCTCTGTGGGTACGGCGTTGTAAGAGGTGCAGGTACTCATTAATATAAATTCCCTCTTTGTGTGCGTGCAACCATATGCACACATACAGGTAAACAGCTCATTTGTATACACTGTACATATACATCAGTATTTCTGATTGAAATTATAATTCACATTATGTTTGTTAATCTGTGTATTGGTCAAATGAAAAAGTAAATAAGATAAAGCTGATATGATACAGATTGTATGTGTGAGTGGGGGTTGTGGTTTCCTGTTTTAGTGGGTGAGTTCTTTCTGGATATACTTAATGTAGTCAGTTCATGTATCAGATAGATATGTTTCTAAATACTAGGCCTACTATTTCATGATTAGTTTTGCAACATTTTAACTTATCTCACTTATCCTGAAAACAATATCTGAACTGTGCAGTGGGCATGACTGAAATGCAGTTTCTGTATGTCTGTGATATCAATTGTCTTTCTGAACAACCATCCTCAGCCTCAGAAGCTACTGTTTTATTTCGTACTATGTGAGATTGACAGATAACACTAAAACTCATTACAGTATATTATCATTACACTAGAGGTGTGCATCAGTGTGTATATCTATTCATGTAATGGGGCGGCAAGTGGCGCAGTCGTAGAGCAGGGCGCTAGGTCATCAAGATCTCACTGGTTCAAACCCTGCAAAAGTGACAAGGTGTCCTTGGGCAAGGCACCTAACCCTAACTGCTTCCGGTGGTCAGGTGTCTCCTTGCATGGCTCACATTGCCATGTGAGGCAAATATTCTAAAGCGCTATATAAATCCAGTCCATCTGCCATAATGCATATTCACTACTTTTCTTGTGTATACGGTTGACTGCAAACTACTAATTTTAATTACTGGTGTATTGTATGGTCAGTTCCTGCTATAATGTATTTGGACCTTAACTCATGGGGCGAAACAATGTCCTAAACTAGATACACAAGTGATGCCGTTGGCCTGTCAGAAGAACGTTTGTGCCACCTACTGGTATAAAGTTTTATTTATATTTTTATAAGAGGATAGGAGAGAACATTGAAGGAGGTATCAAATACAGGATGCAAATGTGGGACCAATGCTTTGGCTGCAGTCTTTTGGGTAAATGTTCCATTTATACCACGCCCCTTCTGCAATCGATCTACACAATAGCTTTTATAGAAAAAATTGAATTTCTATTGCATATCATTCATATGCTATTTATTGTCCAGTCTAAATAATTCTCATGAATACAAGACCATGGCCATGTAAAGTTGTAAGTTTTAATAAAATTTGTATTGATTTCATTTTATTTTATCGATTCATTTAATGATTGCAGTGCCCTACAGCCAAACATGATGTTATGTCAGGAAATACAAACGTGTGGGCGTTTGACTGTATGAGCATCTATCTGACTATCTATCTGGCCTTATTTCCATTCATAATTTCCTAGTTTAAATGTTACCTATGTTAGTGGTTCATGTTATACACAAGCAGTACAAATGAAAGAATAAATACATTATTAATGATTAATTAATTACTAATTATACATTTCTAATCTTAAAATTGTATGCCCTTATCCCTAAAACAACTTTAAGAACTACTACATTAGGATTTGTGATACCTGTCTTTTCTAGATGTATAGTCAGCGATTGTAAACTAATACACTTTTTGTGAAATTTAGCGAATATACTCAGTCCTCTAGCTGCCCATTCTGTGTGTGTGCTGACAACGTAATTAGTATTGTTTCTACACAGCCCTGTGTATGTCATAGGCTTGACAATGTGTTTCCAATGTTTGGGGTGGAGCTTCTGAGGGAGCACCCTATGGCATTGAATGGAGAGGTGTTTTTGTTGGATGTTTGCTTGAAATTAGATGTTGTTGACCTACAGTACAGTACAATAGGATATCAACCTAAAGGTTCAGCAACTGGTAAACTATGAAGCTGACTTTCTAAATGCATTTTTCTCCCGTGCTGGATTCTGCCCTTGATTCTTAGATTACAATTTTATCTCCAGGAGTAATCAAAATGAATGGTGTTCAAAAGAACGAGGATTTGGCAAATTCAGTGTACGTGACAGGAATTTGTGCTACACACAGTCTCATAAATCACAGTGATGTACACTGCAGTACATCACAACTGTGACAGACCCATTAAACTTGTGTGAGACAGAGAGGGGGAGAGTGTGTTCTGTGGAACAACATTACACACACATTATAAAACTTTCCATTTGTGTAAGACACAAAAAAAGGAACAAATGCTCAGCTAACAAGCTGTGACAAAGCAAATGTGTTCTTGTTTATGTCTTAATCATCTCTTGGGCCACTTTACTCTCTCTCCAGATATGACTAAATGTTTAAATTCTAATTGAGTGTTTGAGTGCTTTGGGTCATTGTCCTGTTGTAGGAGGAAATTGGCTCCAATCAAGCGCTGTCCACAGGGTATGGCATGGCATT
>JAODUK010070211.1:0-16555 GCA_027564635.1 Typhlichthys eigenmanni
CTCCCACCGCCTTACCATCGCCTCCATCCCACCTACCACGTCTCTCTCCTCAGACCGGTGGTCCCTGGTCCGCTAGGGGGTCGTGATCCTGCGGCTGCTCCTCCGGCGCCGGTGGAGGTGGAGGGGGGTCCGGCATATGCCGTGGAGGCAGTGCTGGACTCTCGGCGGCGGCAGGGTCGGCTCCAGTACCTGGTGGATTGGGGATTTTATTTAATTATTTATACTTTTATTTATTTATTTATTTATACTTTATATATGTATTTATTTATTTTTTATTATGGCAGTCCTGGTCCTCCATAGACTCCACCCACTAACTAACACAAAAATACATCAAGGAGCTGAGTGAGGGCAGGGGAGGGAAGGGGCTGAGAGAGAAACCGCATTAACATTAACGTTAACGTTTAAATTTGATGACTTACAAGCGGACGGAGTGTACCATTGAAAACAAGCCAGGTCCTGTGGTGATTTTTAATGGATATGACGCGTATATCCGTTTTCAGCCCATAAAATGCAGATTTTTCTAAAAACAGGACTTGTCAATATTAACACCAGCATTGATGTTTCTCATCAAATATCAATTACATTACTTAATTCACAGCTCAAAAAACATGTTAGGATGCACTTACACTTAATGCTGATTTACACAAACAAAAAAGAAATGCATAATATGAGAGATAGACTTTACTATGACATCTCTCTGAAAATGACATTTTAAATAAATACAAGAAAATATTCAGCAGAGGTCTACAATAAAACACACAATTTAAACCACAAGGACCTTCATAAATTGATATACAGTAGACAAGGTAAATAAATGGTCAATTATAACTGGGAGTATTGATGACAGAGAAAACTATCAATACAGTCTAATGCCTAATCACAATATTGCCTCACTGTGTCGTTTATGCAGGTTTGCCTTAATCTTGACTTGATCTTGACACGTTTATTGTTAGTATCACTTTACATAAAAGCATTCATTGAAGTCATTGAATAAACTTCACTGAAGTTGAGCTGTAGAGAAAGATTACTGAAAGTGAGTGTTTTCAAAAGTGTAATTGCAATGAATTTAGTGAGTGGGGATACAGCACGGTACTTTCTATTTTCAGTTATCTGAAAAGTTGTTCAGTCATTTAATTATCACCCTGATAGAAAGTGTCTATTTAAAAGTGACAATATGAGATGGCAAACTTACATTGCAATTATTATTTGCACTCATATTCTCACCCTGTGAATTTAACATGTCACTTAATATAATAGTATTGATTTCTTCTTTTTAAGTAGATAACTATAGGGTTCTTTCAAATAAAAATGTTTTACATTACTGTATGCATCTTCACAAGTACCAAATTGGATAGTTGTTTTATGAAATTTGTTCAAATGCACATCCCTATCCAATTACAGTAATAAAAAATTACTCAAAGTTAGACAACACGTGGCATTTTTTTATTTAGAAACTTGGAAAAAATATTAAATTGATTGAAAATTGCAATACAAGTGAAAAGTAATTGTCAGGCCAAAAATATGGTCTCTTACTGTCCAGAGACATATTTCATATATGACTATAATGGTGCACATGCCTATTATATATCTTTAAATATCAAGTGATGCTACTTCTCCAACTGAAAAGAGGCCAGCTTGCCACAGTATATGTGTTGTTTCAGCTTCAGACCCGAACCATGCTGCTGCTTTATACAGCATTACATGTATTTACTTTCTCACATACGTCATACATGATGTATGGCTGAAGCTGATGCAGTTGGAGGTATGTGTAATCGCGTTTTGTTACTACTTTACATTATTACTTTTGTTCAATAACCATTACAGATGGTTTCATTTTGCAATTTGTGCCCAAATGTGTTTTTCATTCAAGCATAACTAAAATTAATAGAAAATAATTGTAGCCAAATATCAGTATCAACAGAAAATGTACAGTATCAATGAATGTAGTTTGTTTCCCTACCTGTTCTGTTCTGCATATGTTTTAATATATACAGTATCTCACAAAAGTGAGTACTTGCAAATATGTGAGGGGTGTACTCACTTTTACTGTATACTATGTATGTATGTATGTATAAGTATATACTGTATATAGTATATTCATTATATATGATGCATCAGTCTTTTGAATCTGCTCTATACTAACCATATAGCAAACTACACATACTAAGTAAAGGGTGACCATTACCTTTTCCATAGTTAGTGCCTTGTCCTTGTGCAATGTGATATGGAAATCTTCACTATTCAGTAGTGTGGCATTAGCATTTATCTATTCAGTGCTATTTTATCCATGGTCTCCACATCAGGGAAATTACTGCAGAGTCGTGGCCCCATTCCCCAGACATCAGTCTCTCCCGTGACCGAAAATAACAGGTTTTCAGATAATCAGTCTGGTGAAGCTGCCAATCACCTACACTCTTCACTATTCGAACCAAGAATTTAGTCTCTTTCCAGGACTGCAGGGTATTTGGCTCACCCACACTTTACCCCAGATTCACCATAAACAGCATAATCTCGGCATAAACATCCTTACCATGTGTCATGTTTACCAGCCATCTCTACTGTAGGCTTGCAGGATGTGGCAGCACGCCTGAAAATAGGTGGACAGTAGTCTTCCCTCAAATTGACAATGAGGGGTGTCAGGTTGGGCAGAGATGCTTATTTAGCTCTGCCAATGTGTCCAGTGTGTGATGCAAAACACTGAGGTGAGAAGAGAGCTGAGCTGGGAAATGTGCTTATGGCGTCCCTATAGTTCAGAACCGCGAGTAAATAGCGGAAGTGACAGACGAGCGAGACACGGGCTAGCAGGCGAGGGGAAATTGAATCTGGTCTCGCTTAACATGTCTGAAATGATGCGTCTCTTGCACTTGTGTTTATTTTCTTAACCTGTCTGCCTTTCATTTATTACATAGTGGCATTTACATTTCCAAACTGTCAGATGGACTATAGATAGGGTGGTGTTTCGTTGAACGGAAGTGGAGGAATCCACTTGAATCCCCACTCCTGGCGGGTTCATGTTGTCTTATCTTATTGATCAGTAACGTTTGTTTGGCTGTAACAAATGAATATATAATATGTATATATACTATTGTTATCCACATAATAAATCACACATTGATAATGTATTCACTGTCAGAATATCCACAGCAGTCAATGTACATGACTTTCTTTAATGAACTTCCTGTAAAATACATACTGTATGTTATACACAAAGTACAGACAACAGAAAACTTTCCATTGTATAGTTATTTAGCAATGTTCCTTACTAATGCCAGGATCCAGTTTTAATATATTTGACAACTGGCATACTGCACACATCTGTCTCCTCTGCTGAAAATGATTGGAGTTATCAGCACATTGAATCTGTCCCTCCTTATAAATAATCTGCCAGTAACGTCTCTTAAACATAGATTTTTACTGACAGAGACCCAATTCCGAGCAGTCCTTTGTGACCGGTGTGACTAAAGCATTATGGCAATGTGCTGAGGGTTATGATCAGTTCCAGTCACAGAGATGATTGAGGAATCATTGTCCACCTGAGTATTCAAACTCAGGCTGACGCTGTCACTCACTGCCTGTCGCTGTCAATTACAAGTGGCTGTTTTGAGATGTGTGAAAATCAAAACATCCCATGTGGCCCCCGACCTGTTTACGCACGCCCTTGTCCAAAGTCATGATGCGAACATCCAAACTGATGAAAAGAATGATAACCACCTCGTCCGAAAGGCCATACCAGACGTTATTGTGAGCCCTGGACACGTCAGCTAAACCGATTTTAATCACGCAACAGAGGTCAAGCAACTAAGTGATATGATTGTGTGCACAGTTAGAACGTAGTGCGATTGAATTTGCACGGCACTGATGATCAGATCTTATTGCACAGTGTCAAGCAGAATAATTACCTAACATTTCACAGGGGCATGATTTAAGATCTGCTGCATTCCATCAACTCTATATGTTTTGGAGAGAATACGTCATTTGTTTTGATTTCTTATTTTATTTTTTGAGACAATCTGTCAAATTAGTAGAAGTATGAGGGACGGAAGACTCTAATTTCTATCCAGTGATTCATTGAATGGACCGCTTCACACTGTGCTGGTAGTCAAATGGGATTAGGACTATCAGTCCACATTGCTAGCAATAGGGCAGTCTTTGAAAGCAGACTCGTATATGTTTGTTTCTCTGATGGTTAACTGCCTCCTGCTATACTGTAGCATTGGCCAACCATGGCTAGGAAAGCTACAGTTGCAGTGAGAATACCTTAGGGAGGGTGAGGTGTGCTGACACATAATTCAGGTCTGAAATTGTACCAACCCATGCAATGAATACAGCTATGCCTAATCCCATTTCACTATTCATGCATCTGTATTGTATGTCACATGCCAAAAAAAGATGAAGAATAGGTTTCAAATGACAATGGCATTAGGTTAATGTGAATTACATCCCAGATATCTTGAAACACAAATTGCCCAGTGTAAACTGTGAGATAAATTGTTGTTAATGGCAGGACAAGGACTGCAATATAGCAATTAGCAAAAGTCTTTGTTTGTCAATTCTTGTCCAGTTGACCAAAATAGCGAGATGACCTCCCAGTAGACAAACCATGCCCTCCCAAGGGACCAGCAAATGGAAAGTGTCTTTCCTTCCGAGTGATAGAAGTGTCCTCATGGGATCCATGCTGGAGTGCTGATGGCAGAAGGACTACATATTAGGCTGTGTATCTGATAAGAGGCCAGGATCTCAGGTAGCACTGGGATGAACACAGATGCTATCTGTGCCAGTCTGGAAAGTGGCGATAGCGTGATCCACAGAATGACTGCATTGTCACTCTGAACGTTGTCTCTACCTCATGTGTGGAAACAGCTAATCTCTGATGATGTAAGCCACATGCCAAACACTCCTCCTTCGGTTTAAAGCTCATGTAAATTCAAGTGTCAAAACATTCCTGCCGATTTAGCCTACCTTTGTTTAATCTTGTGGCGGTAAAACATTTATAATTAACACTGAGAACACGTTCATTCTTTGTTTATGTTTAGTGCTGTTAGTGACCCAAATGCACTTGACATAATGGTAGATGTTTCTGCACTGAAACTTTGCAAGCTTCACAATAATCATGATGCAGAATGGATGAAGTTCAGAGATGACTAGAAGTGAAAAAAACATTACACTTTTCTCTGCCTATATTGTTCTCATACCTGAACATGTACAGTACGGTAATGCATGTCATACAATATTTTTGGTTTCCATGAGCCACGTACCACGATCCATTGGGAAGTGTCGTATCCTCCTACTGGGTGTAGACCTCTGGTTAATTTTGAAACTATTGGACAGCGTTTAACCAGTCGGCATTTCTGCAAATGCTTTGGTCACCTCATCTAGCCCTACCACCATTTCAAAACACGCTTGACTTCAACGTCATCTCACTTACCCCACCCTGATTGGGTCGGCAGCAGGGTGGCTGTGAAAACGTTAATGCAAACAGGGTTTCCTGACTAATCTCAGCGTAAAGGTTTATCTGGGAGCAATAGTCGGGCGGAGGTTATGAGTGTGCATCCCTTTGGGGTAAAAACTAAATATTTGTTTACAATTATTTAGTGTACTATATGTATGTGTAGGCCTCTATTTATTCACACACACACACAGGAAACATATAGTAGCTACACAATATAAAGGGGTAGACATTGACATAAAGGTGCTAGGTCTAGATAATACACTGTTAGGTCTACAAATACCATGGGAAGAATGACATCAGTATCGAGCCACCTTTGGTTTTCCCGTGAACAACCAAAAGCTGTTTTGTTTTTTTTGTTGTCAAGCAGAACACGTGTTGTTGTAATCTTTTATGACACAAGAGAATAGTCACCATGTCTGAACTAAGTGCAAGAGACATATTTAATTATGACAACAATCAGCCATGTGCAAGTAAGCAAACACGGCCGGAGGAATTTTCACTGGACTGTGGAATGCCATTGTTGAGCAAAACCCTTGGATGGAACACATATAGGATAGACAATTTGGCTTTTGACCCATTCTGGAAGGACTACTGCTTTTGACACAATGCAAACATTATTCTATACCCACACAATGCATTTCAAAAGTCAAACCATGGCCAAGGATATATACTGTACATTAAATCAGCTGCTATAGTGTTAGCGTTTCTATAATGGTGCTGTGGACAAATATCTTAATTGATTTATGGCCCTAAACAATATTAACCAATGGGCAAGAGGGGCACCAGAAACAATCAAATTGTTAATAGTTTTACAGTATATAATATTTATTATATTAAATATGTTTATATATTATTATCTATTAATATAACATCATAGTAATCATGGCATTTTAGAATGTTTTTACCCCATTGTAGATGTTATGCTTGTTTCCAGTGATGAGTGGATATCAATGAATTACTCTCTCTCACTTTCTCTCTGATTTTTGGGAAGTAATGCTGTCGATATCCATTGGCTGTTAGCATTGTCACTCACAAGTATGTCTCAGTAATTTCTGGTGCAACAATAGCGCAGTGCTTTATTTACTTAGTCTAAATGTTCCATTTATTTTAATCAGTAACCGTAGCCTACTCATATTACAGGTTTACAATACAGTTTAAAAAATACTGTATTACTGTAAAAATACTGTAAAAAAAAGTATCGTTTAGTTTTCCTCAATGCAAATTTAACGTCCAACTTGGTCATTGAGTTGGTCATTGAGTTGAGTTGGTTGTTGAGCATGTCAATCAAAATACATTGTATGTCAAGTAGGCGGGTACTGATGCAGTTTGCCAGCACTGTGTCCCAGACTTTCCGTAAGGAAAGGCTGGCTCTGCAAGAGAATGCAGTCTACTGTTTTTTCTGTACGTTAGTAGCCTGTATCCTACTAACGTCAATTGTCTATTAAAGTTGTTTTTTTACACTAATTTGCCCCTGCATCCCTTAACACTATCGCCATTAATATAGGCTACATCAGTTTGCTGCAGTGTGCACTGGGACACATTTAGATTGGATGTCGGGAATACCGACTTGCAAATACTGACTCGGAAATTTAAATTTAAGACTTGCAATGGATTGCACCAATAAGCTACTCGCCGTGTCATCGTATCTGCTCCAAGTTTAGATGACACTGCCAATCGTTCATTAGCCGCAAGTTAAGACCATCAAATGTAAAATGTGATAGCACAGCATGTGCTATCTGCGTTCTGACTGCATTCGCTAACATACGTACCTAAGGTCCTCTGTGTTTTTCTTTTTTTTTTTCATAAAAACAAATATTATTTCTTTGTTGAGATGTCAAATTGTAGTCGTTTTGGCATAAGTACATGCCCGTTTTTGAGTGAAAACGAAGTGTAAAAATGACAGTTACAGCATAGATAATGTAACTAATGCTCAAAGTTGGTAGTGAGGACCCAAACACACGACAAGCAGACAGCATTTAGAAATAAACATGGTTTAATCCAAAATGATGGCAAAACACAAGGAACGAGCAAGTACACGGTGGTAGCCTCTCAATCATCTAAATTCTAAAAACCTATTTGAACCATTTCAGTCTATATTCTGTCCCAAACACAGTACTGAAACAGCTCTAGTAAAAATCACCAATGACCTCCTCCATGCAGCTGACTCTGGCCTCTTAACCATTGTTGTCCTTCTTGACCTGACTGCAGATTTTATTACTACTGTATCTCCCGCCCACTCTAGAATGTCTGGCTGCTGTTGGTATTGCAGGAGTTCCTGGTTCTCCTCCTATTCACTGGCCACCAATAATTTCACAGTCTCAATGGGTGTCCCCCAAGGCTCGCTGCATGGTCTTCTGCTATTTATTATATGCCTCTACCCTTGGGCACAGTCATGCGTCAACGTTGACTTTCACTCCTACGCGGACGACAACCAGCTCTAACATCACCCACTTCTGTCAGGACATTCAGAGCTGGATGAAACATTTTCAAACTCAACAACATTCTATTGGAACTTCATTGGCTTCCTGTTCAATTCCGGATCAACTTTAAGACTCTCCTCCTCACATACAAGGCCCTTTACAACCTGGCTCCCTCCTACCTCTCTGACCTTCTCCTGGCATATGCTCACTCACGATCTGTTTGCGCCTCCTCTACCGCAACAGGATGTTATCATGATGTGTAATACTGGCTGAAAAAAATAAAGATGGCTTCTGGTACCTACTTTTAAATTTGTTACTTTTTTCATTTACTTTTATTTAACCAAGCAGTCTTGATAAGATTAAAATCTATTTTTCAGTATGCATTTAGTAGCACAAAAAACACCATATGCACTTTTATGCATAAGCATAAAAGTTTAAAACATAAACATAAAATTCATACTAGTGCACTGCATGTCGCCATACTCTTCAGTGTGAACACGTGTGCACTAAAAATAGTGTAAGTACAGAACAACGTGATACACATCACAAATAATGGAACCTATAGGTTTGATTGACAGCTAAAAGCTTGCATGCTACCTGGGAGACTAGTCTCTCTGCTTTTAGCTTGTATGCTTTCCCAGAGTGATTTTGAATAAACCAGTAGGGATGTCTTGTTCAAGGACAATTTGATTTTGACAGCTGTCTGTTTCTCTGCTTGATGCTATAGTGACTGAGTGTACTGATTCCAGTCTCCAGAAATGATGTGGGTCTCCTGAGTCACATTCATTCATGTGGCCATAAAATGCATTAGTCGTCATAATTGCTTCAGTATTTCATATTCAGGCTATATGCTGTATAAGCAAAGACATGTATTATTTTTTTAAACGTAAGCCAATTTCTTGTTATTATGCAAAATAATGCGCAATGGTAAATGGTGTTAGGTATTAGTGCACAATGAGCAGACTGGGGTATGGTTATGACCAGATCCAACCAAACTCAAACAGACTATTTTCCTAATTTCCATTCATCTGGACCTGGATTTCTCATGTGACAGGCACTTATTGATCCAAACAAATCAATGGCAGTACATTTTCAGCTCTTTGCTCATGTGCACCAACTTGATAAGATCAAGAACTATGACTTCCACTGAACGAGATTCAAATGTCTGAATCACTCAATAGAGCCGAACATCCAATCACATCTAGAGGCTACCCAGCTATGCAACATAATTATAAGGCATGGAGCAGTAGCGTAGCCAGAAATGTGTGGGTGGGTAGGCGTTCATGAAACTAGGTGAGCATATTAAAACTACAATGTAGTAGGCTATTTGTGCAAGGAGGCTACAAGCCTAGTGGTATGATACTACCACATATAGGCCTATATGCTCGCTATTTTGTGATCACCACCAGCTTTGCAATTACACAGGCCAATGATTATGTCTACAATATTATGCTGCAGCCTACATGAACGGTAGCCTCCCATTTTGTGATTTTAGCGCATTGAACATTATTTGTGAAGTTTCGATTAATAGCCTATATGACGGCATGTGTACACTGTGCAGTTGGTAATATCAATGTCAATCAATCGATTCAGCAATGATCAATGCTCACCGGCAGGGTGAGGCTGTGGTCACAAATATGTGAATTAAAAACTGTCCAGGCAATTGACCATCGCCTTCCGATGCGAAATTCATGATAAAATCCTACTCCATTCCATCCTGCCTCACTAAGAAAACATCTTAGCCTCTAGCCAACCAAACAACATCCTTGCTGTTGGTTGCTGAAAATGTAGTGAAGATTACTGTAATGGCATGCTAAAACACTGCACACTCTTCATTACAAAATTCATCTAAATACAGTATATATGAAATGATTTGCCAGATTGTATGTTATGTTATATTATTTTATGTTATCTTATAGTATATAGTGTATATTGTTTTGCAGGTCCAAGGTATTTCAACTGAAATGAAATTTGATCCAGAGAGTGGGTAACTAATTAGTAAAATCTGTTACTTTGGCGTGAAGCAGTTACTTTTGGCCCTCAATGGCATATAGATGCAAACCCCTGCTGTAATGGATTACAACTGAGATGAGATCAGACAAAGGTCAGTTGACTTTAAAGGCCTGTTTGATTAGGGTTGAGGCCCTTGTTATGCTGCTGATGGGCAGGAACAATTGCCACTAACTACACTCTGAGACAGCCATCTGTTTTAAATTTTTTTCCTACGGGACATGGAAAATCTTATCATTTACTGTCACCTTATTTAATCAGCACATAAACTCCTGCAATATACTAAAACCTTCCTTTCTCTCTGCATTAACTATTTTATAAATTGTAATGCTATTTTTTTTACTTTGCATATTATTGTGCATTTCTGAGCAATTAAATCAATTTAATGTAGTCAATCATCCATTCTTTCAGGTACTGTAAAAAATATAATTGTTTATAATTGCATATTACTCATTTTGTATTGTTTTTAATGACGTTGTAGTGTGAAGCACTTTGTGTTACATTAATTTGTATGAAAAGTGCTATATAAATATTGATTGATAATTGCATATGATGATATTGGCAAAATAGGTTGTCAATATGTTTGTAAAGTGACAAACCTTGGTAATTATTGTCTTACGTCATTATGCATATTGCATTATTCTTCTGATTCTGATTCTATAATATGTGAATTTTGTCATTTTTTTAATAAAGAATATCACACTAATGCTAATGCTAAGTAATGCTAACTATAGCCTAACCTTTTACTTGTATAGATCAATCAATCTTCACCCGCTTATCTGGAGTCGGATTGCAGGGGCATCTACATGTATATAACAGTTTTGAAAACAAGGCAATTTCTTTATTTCTTTATCACGTAATTTTGTTTATTTTGCTCTGACAACAAAATTTGTTTTCCAGAGTTCCATAGCACAACATGTTGTCACGCATCATTGTCAATCAACATTTGAATACAGGAGACATTGACCATAAGCCAGAGCACACATTATAGAAATAAGTTGATTTACTGAAGCCACACAATTCTGTCGCAGCTAACTAGTTATTAACTTGCCTTGTAATGATAATGTGATAAGATTGCTAGATTGCTGATTTCAATGTGCAAGCAGGGTTACTCCCTCCCTAAATCTAAACTCCACATAGTACAACAAAGTAATTAAAAAACTAAATGAGGACACATTCCAGTTACACCATGCAAGAATCCTTGGTAGGGAATGAAGGTGTGATGGAAGAGCACCATATCCAGGCTATCTATAACAGATTTGGTGCATTGTCATAGAATGGTCATCGATTGAGCAATGAGTATTTGTTCAGTAAAGTAATTAGAGTAAGGTTTTTGTTTTGGATATCTTTTTTACAGGCAAACATTATTTCTTGTCCATTCAATAAATTTACATAATTCTCCGCTGCATTACCGCAATATGAATTATACATGAGCACCTAATGAAATTTGGCATAAGGATTACACTGTATTTAATCAGTATACATGTTCTGTTGGAACTATTGTTCGAGTTGTTGATTGGTTTAAAAGTTTTAGGAAAAGTTTGCCTAGTATGAAAGGAATATTAATCCATTCATATTATAAATATTGTTTTTTCAATCAGTTTGGATGTGTGGCATTAATATTTCTGACAACTCTTGTACATATAAAATGTCAGTATTTATGTACTATTACAGTTTTCAGTCTGCGCTCCATTCACATGCATTATTTTTGCAAGCAATTCATTATTTCTTCCACAGGTGGGTTACCTGTTTGTAGGGGATGTCACCTAATCGAATCTAGTGTTTACATGTGCATTATCACACATTATCTAGATCAAAATGTAATGTGTCCAGCTAGCAAATGGTTAAAACCGGCTGGCTTCAAGTTGTGTATGTCGGAGAGTGAGGTTATTTGTGTGACTGGTGGAGAAATGTACGACTCCAGATGACATCACCATACAAAATCCTATCCTATTTGCGCGCATTGCAGTTGTTTTGTCCAGACTTTGTACTGTTCTTATAATACAGAAGTAAGACGGGGCAATGCACATTAGAACGCAACCAGTAAGTTATCAGGTTTAACCTTTTAAATGGTAGAATTCTTCTTTCAATTGGGTCATGAAAGGAGTTATACTACTTCTCATCTTCAAAATGAAATTCGATCAGGTTTGACCGTTTCTCTTCCGATCGTGTTTACAGTATATGGAGCATTTTCTTTCAGGTTGGGCTTTTAACCTGATTCCAATCGGAATAATAGGGTCTATGTAAACGCAGCTATTTATTACCGCCGCTCGAGGTTTCTGCCAGAACCAGTTCTTCATGCAGCCTCAGTACATTTATGCATCTTTATTTAAACAAGAAGAAGCTTGTTTGGTGATATCAAGATGCTTTGAGGCCATGCTTCGAATGAGCGGTTTCTGACAAAGCCTTTCTGACTGCATGCTCACTACGGCGCTACAAGCAAATGCCAGTATACTATAATGTTTCATTAACGAGAAGGGACGGTTGAGCCACCCTTAAAATCCAAAGAAGAAGCAGCAAATAATTGAAGAGGAAGCAGATGATTGTGTATATCCTTCCAAATGGGTGGGTTGGTGGTGTTCAACATGTTAAATTACCTTGATCAGCAATTACTGAATGTATTGGATTGGGAGAATCCAAATGCAGAGTTTGCACAGCATTCAAGACAGCTGTCATCTTGCCTACACAAGTTTGTCTGAGGTCTTCTGCTGGCGTTAGTATATTCAACCGCACTGCATTCTGTCAATGTATGTAATATACAATGATCAAGGCTGAGCTGGGCTCTGGGTTTAGGATCAAACCATTTCCAAGGGTAATAATGGGTGAGCTCAAACACAGGACAGAAAGACCCAGTAATCCTGAAACGACCCCTTTGGCACCCGCGCCAACCACAGTTTTCAGTCTAATCTCAATGCATGAGTGAATGGGTGAGATTTGGCCTGTATTACGGGGTATTGTCTTGACAAGCTCAGGGCATTTTGAAGCTCCCTTGAGATACATTTTGCTCTCATTAGAGGAAAATGGGGGGGGGGGAAACAGCATGCAGGCAGCAGAAGAGGAAGTTAAACTATCAATTTCAATTTCTCGCACTGATTTCAGCAGGTGTAATTGTTACTCTTGGTGTAAGAATACTTGCGTTTTTCCAAGGGGGCAGAGAAAGTACATGGGAACCTTTTAAATAATTCAAATGTGTATTTATCCATAACAAAATAATTTCATGCTCATGTTAATACATAGAAGATGAGATTTGAATAAAGATTGAAGAAGGTTGCTACATTTCCATTGCATTTTAAATACAATGGTGTGTTGTACTAATGACATTGTAATTAGAAGACTAAAACATCTGCAACATCCAGATATGAAAAAGACAATGATTTGAGAAACTACAAAACAATACTGGCTCACTGTAACAGTGAGAGCTGTCTCACTGGTCATAGCCAGCACACCTCACCACCATACTCTAATCAAGCACACATGTTATTCTGTGCACCTGTGTGGGAGGGTATTTATGTTGGGCTCGTGCTTTGTTCACTGTCTGGTATTGTCTTCATTGCGTTGCTACTGTTTCATTGTTGTTTCTATGGAGCTTTCTGTTGACTGTGTACCACTGTCTGTAAGACATTCATTAAAAGTTAAGCAAGGCTTGTGAAGGAATCTTGTGTTATTGAGTTGTTCATTGGTCTGCGCCTGTAGTCATCCCTCAAAACACATAACACTCCCAAAGAACAAGGACACACCTATAGTACGGTACGTTAAACAAGTATGATTTCTTGACAGTGAGCAAGTGCAAGTGTTGTTGAGCTGTGACAAGTTTCCAAAGACAGGTGTACAAAGCCCTCTTGATGGGAACACAAAACTAATCCATGCAAACGTGCTTACAAAAATATGTCTACAAAACTCAGTGGATTGGCAACTGTCAACCTGGAGATAATTATAGCAAGAATCAAACAGATGCCACCAGTGTAACAGATGTTTAATTCAGATGTTCCTCATTTTTTCAAAGAAGGAATGTGACATATTGGAGTTTCAGGAGGGTTGGTTACTTGGTTCCAACTGTTCCAAAATGTTTAATTTGTTGCATTGTTCTTAGTTTTGTTAGTTACCGCAGTAACTAACAAATTAGCCTAGGGGAATTGGCCAATACATTTTCCATCCCCCATCTTGTAAATGTACTGTATGTGTAATGGTGGCCAGCCGGAAGAGTAAACCTCACTCCCCGACACCTCAAGAAAGCTCTAGTGACAGATGCTAGACCTTGGGCTTTAGTCTCCCTTGTTAAGGCGTTTGCTCTGTAATCTGTGGGAGAAGGGTTCGAGTCCCGTGTGGGACAAAGGCTGTCACATCGGTGCCGTGACCCGGATCACAGTGAGATTTTAAAGGGTGAGTGTAACGGTGGCCAGCCGGCACTGTGCAGTAAGTTGCATAAACCTCACTCTTCAAGAACTCTCTAGTGACAGATGATAGAGCCCTTGGGCTTTAACCATGGCTGACCGTGCAAGCTTCATGCATCCACTGTAGCCTATACTCCCACTGATACAATAGGTCTTTCAGCAGGAACTGACTGGGAGCTTTATGTGCATTGTTGTGAACTCATTGTGCTTTACAATAACACAGAAAATAAAGTAAGCAGCATAGGCCAATATGTGTCACCCGTCTGTAACCACCACCCACCATCAGTGGCACAGTTGGTGTGCTCATAGTTTAGACAAGCAGTTTGTCCCTGCATGATTTCCACTGCGCTAATAGGCCTACTGTATAAGTGTATGGCTGAGTATAGGCTACACTGGGCACACGAGGCCTACATCCATCACTGGCATCCTCACCCACGCGGAGGGCGGTAGTTATGTGTTGCACACTGTGATGAGCCCAACCTGTGCCTGATCACGCTTGGCCATGCTGGCACAGTATTACAGTATAAGAGTGTCACCTATCAGGCTCATATGTCTTTGGCCCAACAAGGTTAGACCCATCACCACTGTGAGCATGCACAACCATATTAAAAAGAAATTTACAAATCGCATGTTGCTTATAGGCTATTTATAAGCAGTAGTGATGGAAGGTGTTCTGCATACTGTATACTACAGTATATATATAATAATAATAATAATATTAATAATATTAATAATAATAATATAAAGTTTTAATTTATAACCCATTAGGAAACTAGTACGTTTAACGCATTCTGAATGTTCCTGTCATTGTGTCTGGAATAAAAACACTTCAAATGTTTTATCTCACGAAAGCTGTGATGTAGCACACCTCCCCTACTGTAACGCTCACACATCACTGAGACACTGTCTCACTGTAGTCTCTAATTCATCAGTTTTGACCACCCTGCAATGTGCTGACTGAGCCATTGTGAAAGTAGCGTTGAAAAATAAGCTTTGCCTTTAAGGCAGAAGAAAGTGTTTATCCTTCAAAAGACAATTAGCATTGTCTCTGTGATGCTAAAATATTATGTGTTGGGACGGCATCTAAAGCACTGGTGTGAGAACTGTGTGTGCTGCACCAACTAATCCCATAGAGATAGCTTCATTAATTGTGTTCAGCGCTGCCCTTCTCCCTCTGCCGCCCAATGTAGAAGTGTTGAATAAGTAATGAACACTGAACTGCCGAGTGACAGCAATTCAACCTCACCTGTCCAAATGCTAGGTTGGATGGGAGGCCTTTGAAAAGATGAATGCCATCAATCAACAACACCAACCACAATATACACCTTTGTCAAGAACGAGACAATGCTTGAGTATGTAAAAATACTACATGCCATATGTCATATGTGTGTGCTTTAGAAAACAGAATAATGAACACACTGTGAACCCTATAGAAGGCTTCCCATCCAGGTCCCAGACCAGGGCTTTTGTTACTAATAGATGGTTGGGGATTGTGTGGCTGCGCTGCTGTCCATAGTCAGGAAGTGGTTGCATAATGTTTACAAATAAGGTTTTTATGTAGTTAATTAGGGGTGGCACCGATCCGATACTGATATCGGAAATCGGTCCGATACTGACAGATACCGACCTACCGGCCGATCTATAGGGCTAATCCAATTAAATTAATTTATATGCGTAGGTCTACTGTCAAGCATCAGCAATGTCTAACCTACCCAGCAACAGGTTTCTAAAATGCATAGATCTTAAAATAGAGATTGAGATTGTCATCTAATTTGCAACTTAACTTAAACCAAACCACTCAAACAAATGCATATATCAATGACAACATTGTAATGTTTCCTTATATTTATACTGTATATTGTTCATGTTACATTGCGTTTTACAGAGTTAGGAAAGCAATGTTCAAGTCGGATGGTTCCTTACACAAAACACGATTCCCACTCTCCTCATCAGTCACAGTGTGACTGATACAGTTTCATTTAACACTGGAATCGCAACGGTACTCGATATACAGTCAATAGTGGGGACTGAAATAATTTGATTGTGTCACCCATATAGTTAATACAGCAAAGTCCCACTGATGGTGTAAGAACATGTCTGGCAAGAATTTACAAAGAAGAACAGGATGTCTGAAAGAGTGAATGTGATACTGACAGTGTCCACCAGCTGAGAAGAGTGTGAAACTCATGATGGTGTAATAGGGTCAAGGCAGTGGCGGGCCGTGCATTTCACACTTAGGCCTTCAGTGATGTCCTACTTATTCCGACTTCAATAAATACCTCTAA
>JAODUK010070232.1:0-16548 GCA_027564635.1 Typhlichthys eigenmanni
AAATCCGGCGGAATAATAATAATAAAAAAACTAACAATAACAATAGGTGTCAGCAGCTTCGCTGCTTGACCCCTAATAATAATAATAATAATAATAATAATAATAATATACATCGCCTATGCATGCAAAGTATGTGATAATGTAACATCCAGGGTTGTGCAACGGGAGCCGCAACCCCTTGCCCACGTCCCCAGCCCCTCGCACCCACACGTGCAATCAGCCGATTGCCATCAGCCGTGTGGGTGTGAGGGCATATAGGCTGGTGATGCTCGGGGGGACGATTGCAGGTTATTGTTCATGTTTCGCGTTTCAAGTGTGGTTACGTGACTGTGCACGCCTTATGGTTTTTGAGTTTGTGTTCGCTGTTTAAGTTCTGTGTGGCTCGTTGCTCGTCCGGCGTCTGTGTGGTTTTTCACTTTTTGTTCATTTGCACTCACCTCACCATCCCGGCGTTACAGATAAATAAAACTTTGAATCTTTGGTTTGTGTTCACAAGGAAAGTGACAATGAGTGTAAATTAAGAGATGTGGATACTGAATAAATAATCTTAATGAGGAAACAACAATTCAGCAAATATTTATGAGCCTGCCCTATCACTAAAACCATGAGTAGCCTATGAAACGTACATGGCTATGGGATGTACACTGTATCACCAGACATATTAAGCCCTTTAAATCTTTCTCACCTGCTTGGTGAGGCTGATGATCTTCAGTTTATAGCGCTGCCAGACTGGCGTGTCAGTGCCGGTGTCCACCAGCTCGTCCATCTGTTTAACAGTCTTGATTGTGGTGACCTTTGAACACAATGTAATTAAATCAATAGATGACAGCTACGTCTGTAACATTTAAACGTATGCAGGAGTCGAGTGAACTATCGCATGAATGTCTGTTCGAAAGTGGAAGTGTTTTTTAACACTCCAGGAAGGACATTTAGGTTGATGTCCCAATTGAGCTATAGAGCTCAAAGTAAATTGTTTTCTGTCACTGTACGCTAGTACCATAATTATTAGCATCATACGAATTTGCATTACACAAATTTTAAATTAAACTTAACATAACTGGGAACATTAGAAGCGAGGAAGGACAATTGTGAATTCCCAAAGCAAGTAGCATATGCCATGTTATTTTGTTTACCCTATGTCTTCAACACAATCATATGCAATGTCTCAATGTTTTAAAGCTGGTGATTTGTGACTATGGTTACATGTATGTATAATCCATGCACATTGTTATGTTGTTGACAAATGTGTGAGACAATAAAGTATTCCTTACATTACTCTTTGTTTGTTGGCCTGATCCAAATTTATATTTATATTTTTATATATTTTTCTATCTATGTATTTGGTGATACTCACTGAAAACACCCTTTCTGGGCAGCCCTTTGCTCTCATATTGGTATCGTGAACTTGCTTGAGAATCATCCAGCCTTCATCATGTTTACCATTCTGTTCAGCAATAAGAGCAAAAGATGCATAAAAACCAAGCAAAAAAAAAAAGTCTAGTCTTTTTTTATGTATCCATTATATGTTTGTTGTGCTCTCAAGCAAAATATCACATCAAAACATCTACCAGAAAAATCTTTAATTAATTTCACATTTTGTAGTTGCTTCTGTGGCCGAGCTGTGTCATTATACACTGCAACACGTAAAACAGATAAGAGACTATTTGGAGATGCAACAGCTTTAAGAAAACACAGAGAACGGGAGACTGTTGTTGACAAACACATTAGAAGCGACCTCTGCAAACCTCCAAGTAAAAGCGTGGGCTTTCTGGCATGGCGCTGAGGGCGGCTATAGCTGCAACGGAGGGAAACGCACAGACCAGCACAAACACACGCCAGCTATGGAACTGGTACGCTGATCCCATTTGAAAACTCCAGCCTGAGAAACACAAAGACATATACACAAATCAGAATTAGAATGATACATATATATTATACAGTATATGTAATATTAATTATCCCACAAACTACTGTATTTGTATTTGAAAAGTACTATTGTGGAATAACCTCACAGCTAAACCCATCTCCATCCACTTGGACCACGTTGGCCAGTTTGCCTTGAGTCACCTACCGGCTGAGTTCAGTGAATAGCAGGCAGGCAGTCATAAGGGGAAGGATGTAATTGGCTGCCACATATTGTGAAGGCGGAGCTAAACCATGGTAATAACAACTGTACTTACCATAGTGAGGGATTATGCCCCAGGCCATAGCAGAGGCATAAATCCCGCCAATCATCCAGAACATACACAGCCAACTGAGGTGCTCTCCTCTCTTCTCTTGGGCCAGAAACTCAGAATAGTAAGAGAACACGACTGGAATGGACCCACCAATCCTGCGCAAATCAGAAAATATGCATTTTGATTCGTTGGTGACAACCATTCCTTGACAGCCACTCCTGGTCATCAAGATTAGTTAATTTAACTTATCACATTTAGTCACATTTAGTCACACTAAGAGAGACGTCTTCTGTTTGGTCAAGAGCACGATTATCACGACACCCAAGTAGATTATGTAACATTAAATTAGCCCAGCTCTGTACAAAATAATTCAGAAGATACAGCAGTTAGCAGTATTAGCAGTCATTTATTTTATTATTCCTGGCAAAAATGAACGCACCATGAGGTACATAAATAGAAATGAGGTCAACAAAATAATGTGTCACCCTTCACCTCAAGAGAACACCTCTTCTCTCCAGGCCGTGGTTGCAAATAAGAAAACGTTCTTAACCAACTTGGCTGGTTAAATAAAAAACTACAAATAACATCCTCAACTAAACTAATAATAGCACCGCCATAACCTTCCTTTCTGTATTTCTTCCATGAACTTACCCAACCCCGGAAAGGAGACGGCAGAAGAGAAAAGTGCTGTAGCCCTGGACAAAGGACGAGAAGAAGGAGAACACACTGTTGATAGAGAGACAGATGAGGAGGGACTGTCGACGCCCTATCCGATCGGCCAAGCCACCCCAGAGGAATGCCCCCACCATCATCCCGAAATATACTATGAGACCTGTAGTTGGAGAAAAAAAGAGCATAAGAAATGATATGGGCCAAATACCTATGTTCCCCAAAAACACAGATACATGAATCACTTTAGAAACACTCTAAGTGCTCAAAGGCTCACATATTCCCCTCCGCTAGAGCCACGCTGGCATATAACACTGTTGAAATAGAAAACAACACAGCCGTGGAGTGGAGTGCTCTTAAGTGAGGAGTATACCTTTACTGCTAATGAGCGGTCTACCTAATTTGGACCACTGTGTTGCCCTATCCTCGATGGCTGTTTCATCTAATTTACAGCAAAGCTGCCGGTTGTCTTGTCAGGGAGCTGATGTAGGAAACTGGTGACCGTGGTTCAACACGTATGAAAGTGTTTCTCGTCACAAGCTGTGATGTGAGTCAGTACGGGTCTCCACTGTCCAGCCTTGCTTGAGGTTATGGGGCGTTGTGTGTAAACGTGTTTACTTTTGGCCACAAGGGGCAACGCTGAGCTTAAATGTAGCGTGTGTGCCGTGAGTACATGAGACTGTGTGAGCTCCTCACATTTGCATTCAAACACACCGGTGGTGTGACTTCCACTGAAAGTATATCTTCTAACTAAGGGATTCCAAGGTAACTGTAATCACGCTACACGTGGCATTGCACTGCACTTTAAAAATACATACAAAGTGACATGATAATACACATTACTGCTCAAATAAGCCCTATTTCTGATTCACAGATCCATAGCCTACTAAATGATAAGTTATGTTATTTGTGATTAGTGGGCACAGTCTCAAAAGGCATAAAAGAGTGTGACACAAACAGAAACCCTTTGCTACAGCTGGAGGAGATATGACTTACCCAGCATGCTTTTGTTGGGCTCAGATAGACACATGTCCTTCTCCGCACTGGGGAGGACAAAGCCGACCACAAAGACCTCAACGCCGTCCGCCATGAGCGCCAAGCCCAACACGAAATAGAGGGTCCACTGGAACTTTCCGTGACCACACTCTTGTAGGATGGTCTCGTACTGCTGAGCCAGCTCTTCCTGGTCCTTCCGTCGCTCCGCCTCCAAGGCCCCTGTATCTCTCAGCGGCTGCCCACCAGCCTGCACCGAACCCGGGCCTCCGGCAAGGCTTCCCTTGCCTGACTCGGCCCTGGGGATCCCCTGGTACTCTCCCTCGTAGATCTCGTCGTCCTCGTCGTGGCCCTCGGTGGAATCGCTGTGGGCGGCTTCGTCGTCGTTGGCAGCCTGGCTGTCCTGGCGATAGTAGCCCCCATCCTGACTGCCCTGGACGGGGAAGTCGTCGTCGTCGTCTTCCTCGAAGCGACTGTACGAGCGTCGGCTGTACTCGTCGGTCATTCGATCGACCCCACGGCCCACTTTCTTGGAGGCCTGTCGCTTCACCTCTTTGGCAATGTCTTTGGCACCTTTTATGAAGGCAGTCCGGTTTTGGTAGCCGTCCTCCATTTTTGAAGAGGCTCAGAAGATTCACACCGGACTATGGAATAAGCAGCAAGAACTGTGTAGGTGTGTTTGGCAGGGTTCAGTCTGTTGACGAAGCGTCCTCACAATTGTGAAGGGCTGACTTGTCTTCACTTTCACTTCACAAGGCTCCTATGCCTGGGAGGGAAATACAAATTAGGACATGTCCGTCATATAGACCCTAAAGCCATGTAAGTGTGTGCAAGCAGGAGCCACGGACAGACCGCTCTGTTATGAAGGGAGGTTTATATTAAAAATGAAAACTTAAAAGTGCACATTAGCACATTAGGGAATCTTGGTGCTCTGTTATGAAGCCATTGTGGTCCATGAGAGCATGTGTTTATTGTTGGATGTTGGATCTTTCCATTCATAATTCATGGGATTACTTTTATACTAGTAGGTGTATGACTCCATTATTATCACATGATGGTAAACAAGCTTATGTAAAATGGTTAGTTTCTAGTGTAGAATAGTGCCTAATGCTAAATCCTACATAATTTGTGTATTTGTCGCTGCTATAACGCAATTTGTGAAGCTTGAATACATTTTGTTAATGTGCTCCATTTGGAAAAATTAAATCTCTATGCTACTGTTTAGCAAGACAATCATGTGTAATAATTTTATAATCTCTATATTTTACCACTAATGCCGTTCTACATTTCCCTTTCAAACTAATTGTTTTTTGACGTAAAACTTCTAAACTAGGCCTATTTTTTCTGGGGACATTTAATGAAATGGCTAATAGAACTGTGTGATTCAATTTGTGACACAGTGGACATTGTCACAACAGACATAACGTGTGGCATGATGTTCATTTTAGCCACTTTTTCAAAAACAGGTCTGACAGATAGCCTATTTAAAAGATGCTCAGTTCAAATCAGCTCTCTGTGCTGCTCACAGAGTAAAGTTGTTGTATAATGTAAATGGTGTATGTATCCTACTCTCTAAATGCATTGAGTTTCGGTTTAGACTAACTATATTCTATTTGAAAAATCTACACAGGCCTATCTTTCACACAAAATTGGAACTTCCTGTGTCCAACGCAGACTTAATTCAATTTAGAATTACATCTGAAATACATTTCCCAGATGTAGGCTATTTTTTCTTCATCAGAGGCTGTTTACTGTGTAGCTTACGATCAAAGAAACCCTGCCAGCCAGGCATCACAGACCCAGCTTCATAGCCTGCCTGGGTAATGGTGGTGCAAACCTAACAGACTACTGTATCTGATATGATGCACCACAAGCCATTAGAGGCCATTAGCCCACAAGAAACGTGTGGGTTTTTCTGAAAGAGCGTCGACAATACAAAATTATAACACTCAATGTTGTTCATTTGTTTTTATTTCAAAATGGCATCATGGCATAGGCTACTGCAAAGTTGGCCTGCAAAACCAGTACCATAGGCATATGAATGATGCAAGACGATAGGCTACAAGTTATGCAACAGGTAGGGCTAGATACATTATAGCCTATAAGAGGAAGGCTTATCATTGAACGCATGTGTGTCAAAACGTGTTATATGTTTTATGCCACAACAGTTTAGGCGAGCTAGAACCAACCAGCCGACATGGCACGTGTCATTCCAATGCGCAGGAGGACATTTATGGCAACCCCGGTTTTTTTTCTCCTGCATTTCATATAAGGCTATTATAACCTACAAAATCGCGATAGGTGCGAGGTCAAGACAGATATATAGCCAGCAACTGGGAGCCCTATGACACCTTTACCGCGTCATGATTTAATGGTGACACCTGAACATAAGACAGGCAGCCACAAAGATGATTAATAGCCAGTGTGTGAAAGGTTTTCGCAAAGAACATTAGGCTATTTTTCTAAATTTCATCTGGCCGATTGGTTATGAGAGCTATAGCCTAATCATGCATTGATCATGATCGATGATAAAATGCTCTAGGCCTACACATATTTGAAATAAACATCTCATAATTATCGTAGCCGGTCCACTGTATCTCTGGAGCGATGTCTGAGCTAATTCGTATTTTATAGGCTACTGCCAACATAAATGTCACGATTTTAGCCTACTGGATTACAGGCCCATTCGTTTGGTCTCAATTACCACCTTAAGAAAAGCGCTGTTACACGCGCCTGTATATGGACCAGTATATTTTAAATATCATACTCTCACCTTTCGACGGTCCCTCTGTCGTTTTGTAGGCTGTCCCAATGATGTGCAGTGTGCGTGTGAGACTATTGCTGTGCATCGATAGATGTCCTGCAAATTGTGGGTAGGTTTCAGGATTCCACGCCACCCAAGTGATTCGCAGTGATGGTGAAGCAAGCGTCGAGGAAGTGTACGCGTAAGGGCCCCCTCCCCCACGCAACCCCCACAAGATACATTGGCTACATTAATAGGCTACTATATATCGTGTGTATATATATATATTACGATGTGACTAATATATGTATTCAGTGTAATAGGTTCTTTGGTGTGTCTAAAAGGTCTAGTTATATGGATTTAACAGTATTACAAATTAATAGGCTATAGTATAATATAAGATAATTCTATTATCTAACTCTCAACGGGGTTATTTTCTAATACATTGTCATTTAACTAGTTAATTAAGGTCGATAGCAGTGTGTTCATTTCACTATTTTCTATTCCAATGTTCCCATGACAGAATAAATGTCCACAATTAAACACTCACACCTTACTCTTGTTGCTATGCCAACCACTTACCATCCTTGATCACATATGGTACAATAGCCTGCCGATTTACTTACTGTAGTAAAGAAACGTGAGCTTCTTTGATGGAGAGGTCACGTTCATTGGCTTCTATAAATATAGCCTGCATTTTTTTCTCTCAGCCATTTCTGTTGAGAATGATACAGTATATTTATGGTCACACAAACAATATGCTTGTTGATGCTGCGTTTAGAAAGATTACATGGCTAATATGAAGAGCAGCCAGCGGCTAAAATAATTTCTCATGATGGGCCAAACTGCTTACTGCTGGTGCTACTTTTCCCCCTCCATTATGTTGTGAAACACTAGTATTCACACACAGTAAGGCAGCATTTATATGGCCATCATCCTCATACAGCTGCAAGTTCAAAATGACAACTTTCTGGATAGTTAACAAGTGCTTTATGGTGTGTAAAAACCCTGCCTGTAATGATCATTTCAACATATTCCCAAAATGGTTGCTTTTTAATCAGCAGCACACAGCCATATAGACAATTAACAACCCTGATGGGTGTGTAAGCACATGGAAAACAAAGGCACTATAGATAGCACTCACTCACCAACATAACCTATACTCCAAGGGACCAGGTTCATTTACAATAGTGAAACATTACAACTTGGATATGAATGTTCTGATTTAGCTATAAATGGGTTTATGTTAAGTATAACAGATCTTTTTTTGCTTTCATAGTTTGGCAAACATCAACCTCAATATTTTGATTATAAAGTAGAGGATTCCATCTTTTTATTAAAACCTTTATTCCACAAAAGGTATGTTTCTGTACAGTGAAAACAAAAAATACATTTGGTTAAATTACTTTCACAATTATAACCTAGAATGGATCTAACAATGTTTTTAAAAAAAGAAAAAAAGCATAACAAGAGTCCCACGCTGCCTTTTGTCTCCAGTCGGTCTCTGGGGGGTTAGGGCGGCATCGGGCCTCTCATGGGGACCCTAGGCAGGGCCCCGGGGGGCCTCGGAGGCATGGGAGGCCCTCTCTGGAAGCCAAAGTGAGGTGGGCGAGGAGGGCCGCCTCCATATCCAGGCGGAGGCATGGGAGGGGGGCCTCTCATACCATGATGCATGGGTGGCCCTGGTGGGCCAGAGAAAGAGGATGTTCAGGTTGAAGAAAGAATTAAAAACATGTACAGATGCTTTAAACTGGCTGCTACAGCCACCGTAGAGAGGGCACTCACCCATGGGAGGGCCGTAGGGTCCCCTGGGTGGCATGCCCATGTGTGGGTGGGGGGGCATGCCGGGATGTGGCGCCCGGTGCTGGTTGGACCCGGGTGGCCCAGGAGGGTGCCCCATCCCCGGGGGAGCGTGAGGTGGCATTTGCATCTGTGGCATACCTGTGGAGACAAAAGTTAATACAGGCTGCCCACTCCAAGTCTAATGTCTGTGGGTACAACAGTTAACACAGGCCACCAGAATGATGCCTCCGTGAAAGGAACAGCCAGTAGGTACTATTCAAGTAAACATTCACACCAATAGGTCAAAGATTGTTAAGCCACCTCAGTAATACCATGTCCAGTAACATTTTCATGAATGCTAACAAACTGCAAACAAAATTCCCTTAAAATCCATTATTTCACCAAAATTTAAAAAAATTTTTTTTAAAAAAGATTACATGTCTTGACTTTCCATGTCTGCAAAAATGTGATTATATTCCATAAATTCCATGACCCTTATGAACCCTGTTAATTAGAGTTCAATTCAATGATGAAGCTTGAGACAGTACCCAATGTCGGTTATGTTTCGATGGAATAAGGCTAATTAACGTCAAGCACAACATGGAGGTGTCAAGTGCACCAACATACCCTCTGGAGTAGCTCATTTGTACCAGCTTGCTGGTCAAACATGCCAAATTCTCAGCACACAAGCGCCCAGATCCAAAATATCTGACTAGTTGTGTTGCCTAGTGACAAATGGCTAATGTCTTCCGGTCCTACCGCCGTGGAATTAAACAGCAAGTAACAGCACCATTTGATGTAATGTGTTAAAGCTGCCGTAGGTAGGATTTGTGGTTTGCAACAATATTTGACTCGCTGTTAGCTGATGGATGGAATATCAAACAAATTACACTAAATTTAGCGCTATAAAATCCTACATTTGGGTCTGTTAAACTGATTATATTTATTACAACTTGCCTTTTCATTTCAGCATCAGTAGCATTTGGGACACGTGACAAGTTCATTTTGCATTTTCACTTCAACATAAAGTTTTTTGTAGGAAAACGCAGTGTAACTGACAGTATATGTATTACAAATGTGGAGAAATGTGTTCAGACGGGAGTTTCCCTGCCTGCTCCCAAGGTGCACTTAGTCAGTTGTACAATAGGGCTGAAACAGAATATTTGACAGTTTGGATATTCGTTTGATGTGTAGGTATTAGAGTTTGAATATATATTTCTTTCTCGCTTTTTACATGCGCATTTTCTGTCGTGCACTGCAAACACAGGACTCGAAATGTATTCACCTTCTTGTATTTTGTGTTTCATTGTTTTTATAGGCTACTGTGTAATTATCTCTCTATTGTGCATATGTCTGACTGGCTTGGTTTTTGAAATAGGTAAACAACCAGAACATGAACTAGGCTAGAATACAGGAATTATACAGACATGTTGTCATAACATCCTATTTAGATTAATAGCCATATGAAATCAACAGTGTAGGTTACTAGATCATATTATGTGACTTCAAACAGTAGCTTTAAGTCATTTTGAAATCTAAAAACTGGTTTCTACCGTAACTGCACGCACACAAACGCGCAGTACAATGTAAAAGCTTGTTGGCTTATCGCAGTCACACATCCTCTAACCATCCGAGCATGAACTTTCTGCAGGTGTTTTAAAGATATTTGATAGTGTATTTTTGAGCAAACGTGGTACAATTTAGCATGTTAGCCTTAGCTAGCAGTGATGATGAAGTTGCTAACATGGGAAAGTGTTTAAGCCTCTTTGGAACAGGGCAACTGTAGTCTGCGCGGCACACTTGTAATTAATTGTGCATGGTCAGGGACATAAAAAACATGCGTATTTGAGCTGGAAACATTGCTTAGAAGTCACCCGCACTAAATATTTTTTCATGTTATTTTCATTTTTACCTACATTTGCGAGTGAAATATGTGCAACAAGTTACAACGATTACAACATGCACGGCCTCCCTCTTCACAACAGAGCAACATTATTTTTTCCTCAGAGTCAGGCAGGCGGAGGACTACAATCTCAAATAACTAGGAAAAATGTAGATATAACAAGCCAACATTAAATTAGATCGATTTTACAGTTTACATGGCTGTAAAGTCAGTACGGTAGTAGTCAAACCGACCTACGTATGCGAGACCGTGCAAGGACCTACGTTCACATTCTCACAATCTTCCGTAGCAAAAGTTGCTAATCAAATGAGAAACGAGTAGCCTACAATGTAGTACACGATTGTTGTAGCAGCAATCATTTATAACCTCTTTTGATATTTTGTTTTGTGTTTGACCCTCTGAGTCCTAAAAAAATGAATGTCGCTAAAAATAAAGTCTGCCAAATTCAGACTGTTTCGATTCAAATGTTACGCTACTCATAGGACATCCTACCATTCCTCACCTCAATGATCAACTCCTCTATCCTCAGGCTGAGCTCCCAGCAACAGTCATGACTGCTGAAACATTGCCAATATTCCGCAAGAGACTCAAAACACACCTCTTCACAATCCACCTCGACTAGCGGACCTCTCCACCTCCTAGCA
Organism: Typhlichthys eigenmanni; assembly: GCA_027564635.1. NCBI lineage: Eukaryota > Metazoa > Chordata > Actinopteri > Percopsiformes > Amblyopsidae > Typhlichthys > Typhlichthys eigenmanni. The sequence continues at coordinate 10,912 of JAODUK010070232.1, forward strand.
CTCTAAAACACCACTTGCTAAATCAAGTCTCTAATGTTTCATTTTCTCTCTACCCTACTCTTATTTATTAAGAAAAAAAAAAGGAAATCATATTCTGCTCTTATGTACTTAGCGCTTTAGTATTAGGCACTTTATTATTTAAGCCACTAGGGACTTTGTTGGACGATTTTATTTTATATTGACGTGGTAGTAGACATGATGACAAAATTCTGTAGCCTAACTATTCTGATATAATATTGGTTGCTTACAATTGCTGGTGCATGACATGCCCAACTAATGACAAATGTCCTACATGCAAGTCGCTTTGGATAAAAGCGTCTGCCAAAAGCCGCAAATGTAAATTGACAACAAATCTCTCAATTTCATTAAATAAGATATGTAACATGATGTAACATTTTACTGCAATAGTCTAGCAGGCAGTCCGAAACCAAACAACTCAACATCGCCCTAGGTTTGATTGATGCAGTCTAACCAAACAAAAAGCCAATTGGTTCCTATCCATGGTTCTCATCTACCATTTTGTCTGTCAAACAATACTTTCCGCCTGTCGTCCCATCAGCATCTCAGTTAAACTGTCAATTGAATCGTTACTTTATGAAAATTCAGTTCTTACAATTTTCTGAAACCGGCAAAACTGTCGATGGATTATTTGGATAAACTGAAACATCACTGACGTACATCCAAACACATGGCGTGTGTTTTAAGGTAATATACATGTAACACCTAGATGCTTTGAGGATGTTATGACCCAGAAATATATATTAAAGTTTATTTTACGTGCGAGCCCCCCCCCCGAATACAAGTACTCGAGTACTCGCTCGTTTTCTCTGTTGGGTACCCGAGGAGTCAAAATTACCAAAGTGCACACCCCTAGTAGAAAACGTCATCATTACCTGGGTGCATGCCGGCTGGGGGGAAGGGGGGTGGTCCAGGCGGAGGGTGTCCTGAGCCACCGCCCTGAGGCCCTGGTGCCCCAGCGTTGGGTGGCATAGACATGCCCGGGGGCATCCCAGGGGGCATGGAGCCTGGGGGCGGCACAGGGGGAAAGGCGCCAGGAGGGGGCATGCCTGAAGGAGACAAAACAAGGACAGTTCACATGTAGTTGGTGGCGGGAGCCCGGCACAGGTCTGCATGAACCGGTGTGGACCTCTTAGCAAGGCTACCTGTGGTTAGGCTGGCTGGGAAGACAACAGTTAACACGTCCGCTTGTTTTCAGATTTGTGTAAATAACCTATTATCTATTCCAAAAACAGCATCGCCTGCACAATGTTGCCTTTTGTTCGTCATGGCTTGGCGGCACATCAAAAAGCACACTTTCAATGACAAAATGACCAAGGAGATCAAAAACGTGCAGAGATTCAAACTAACAACTTTTTCATAAGGACATCTTATTATACTCTTGGAATAGTCTTATTATAGCCTGGTGTAACCAGACCATACTCCTTTGGGAAGTGCTAACAGTCATTTCCTCCTATTTCACGTAGACATGTGGTTAATTTTTAAACAATTGGACAGTGCTGGACCAATTGGCGTTGCTACAACTGTTTTGATCGCCTCATCTAGCTCTACCACCATTTCGAAACACGCTTGACTTCCAACATCATCTCACTAACCCACCCTGATTGGACCGCCAGCAGGGTGGCTGTGCGAACGCTACAGATAACAGGGTTCCCAGACTATAATCTCATCAGAAATAAATTGAGCTGAGAGCAATAGTCGGGCAGAGCCAGGCTAGGCTTATTACTCCATGCCTGTGAAACTGGCCGTGCATGTGACTGTTAACGGCGATTCAAAAGGCTGTATAATCCATGCTAGTCCTCAATGTTACCTGACATGGACATCGCAGCCCCAAGGGTGGTGAGGACCGGCGTGGGCACGCTGGGCGGCGGCGGCGCGTCTGCAAACAGCTGGTGAGGCCGGTCGGCCTGTGACAGCGGGTTCTGGGCAGCCAGGAGCCGCTCGGCCGCAGAGCCGTGGCGCTCTCCCTTGGAGTCCTTCTTAAAGGCGTAGGACACAGTGATGGGCCTGTTGCACAGGTACTGGCCATTCATGGCCTCGATGGCCGCGTCCGACGCGTCAAAACTGGCAAAGTTGATGAAGGCGTAGCCCTTGGAGTTCCCCGTGTCGGGGTCACGCATGATCTTGGGCGTCTGCAGGATAACGCCGAAGGCACTGAACGTGTCGTACAGCAGCTTCTCGTCGATCTCCGGGTCCAAGTTGCCGATGAAAATATTGGCGCCCACGTCCAAGTTCTTGTTGTGGGCCGAGGCCTTGTTGACCCGGATGGGCTTGCCGTACAGCTTGATCATATTCATGATTTTAATGGCGTAGTCTGCATCCTCTTCACTGAGGAACTCCACAAATCCATAGCCTGAAGAGACATCAAATGTGATTTAACTGAGTGGCTGATTATTTAAAGTTGGTGTCCCTTTATTTTAATCCATCTGCAAGATTGAGCTAAAACAGTTTACATTTACACTGGTTTTTAGATATGCTCTATATGCTGACACTGACTATTCAGATAATGTCTTATGCAAGACAAAAGATGCTTCACCATCTTTGTAGTTCCAACATCATTCAAATTTGAATAATGGCCTGCCGCCAGAGCAGCGACATTTTCAGAGCGCATAAAGAACGAACAGCTAGCAGACCACGAGGAGATATTAGCTGAATTTGACTAAAGTGTATTTATTACCTTACAACCGCTGACCTTTAAACAACGATCATTACCTAAAAAGCCCGGCCTACATGTAAGCCAAACCTTACCAGCTCCATAATACCTGCAGTCACTGATGACTGCTAAATGACCCAACTGTAAATACTCACCCTGATGCTGTCCAGTAACTCTGTCTTTGGGCATGTGTGTGTTGACCACAGGCCCCGCCTGAAGAAAAAGCTCCCATAGCAGCGGCTCTGACACTTTCTCATCCAAGCCCCCCACATACACAGTTGCATCTGAAGTGGATCAAATTCAAGAAACACATGTTGACTTAAATGGATGCAACGTAGTTGTACAAGCTCAAATGCATAATCAGTAGGGTGCAATTTACCGTAAAAGCAGAAAATATTCCAGTCTTATTAAACATTTTAATTGGGACAAGGCCTACATATGTGTCAGATCATCTATAAATGTAATTGGCAGTCTTATATATTAGTCCTAAATCAATTATTGCACTATTGTATTTCTGTTTACAAGGGCCAGACTAGTAGAGTAACATTTATATTAATTATAAAGCTGTATTTCAGCGAAAACGTCTGACCTAATATTAAGAATAGAGTACTGTAGTGTAATGTGACGCTAGTCATGAATACGTTACCAGGTGCATCGTGATATTTATATATTTATACAAGTAGACATCTTAGTTTGTGAAAACTCGTTTGTTTGTACGGGCTATATGTAGCTTGTTAAGCTAACGTTAGCTACAAACATTGGAACTCTGATTGTGATGCAAAAACACCCATTATATATCCCAAATCAGATGAGAAACATGTGTGGCATTTTAAATCAGTAATGCTAATACCATAACGGCTATTTTTATTACATTTTATTAAAAAGTCACATAAAAACAGGAAAGCCCCATGTGTTCATCTTGAGTAAACTGAGCTCATCCTTTGAATTAAGCTTAGTGAAAGTCAACGAAGATTATTAAAAAAGCAGCACAGCGTGGTTAACTCCCACACAACATTGCTTTTCGTAGAATTGAACCTCTTAAAAATGAACTACAAAATAAACACGTACCTTGATTTCGTTCTGAAATCGGTCCCGCCGCCATGTTGAATTAACGCACGGTCGGCAAGCGTCCGGAAGCCAGGCCCCGCCTCCTTCCGCTTCGTGTGACGGATGCGGAAGTTACAGAGTTGTCTGTGGTGATTTGGATTGTGTACACATGTTTAACCCTTGTATTGTGTATTTTAACTGTTTTGGTCAGATTGTCCTGGGATATTATCGGGCTTTAAAACGCGCTGCAGAAATAATAATTTACAAAAAAAATCCTTAATGCTGTCATGTACCTCAAAAAAAAAAAAAAATATATATATATATATATACAATATATGACGTTTGCAATTAATCTCTGCTAGCACATTTAATTGTGTCATTCGTTTTTTGTGATTAAGTTGGGCTGTGGGGCTCAAACAGCTGGCTGTGAGGCTCATACAGCTGGCTGTGGGGTTCAAACAGCTGGTTGTGGGGCTCTTCCTATGGAGGAATGTGGGGCTTATACAGCTGGCTGTATCCTGTGGCTGGCCTGGCTGTGATGCTTTTACAGTGGCTCGCTCTCTTAATTTATTTCTATAAGATCCTCATTATCTGAAACATCCTTCTCTTCCACTGCAGTCTTCCTTTAGCTTCCATTCCATTACATCAATTAGCTCAAAGGCTCTCCAAGCAGATAATATTTTGCTCATTCTTTTGCTTATATTTTTGGTGGAGAATCATAGTTGAAGTGACCCGCACAAGTGACGTAGAATTACATGTTTTTTTCTTGTCCTTCTGATGTGCAGTTGTGAGGGGTACAGGGCAAGCAATTAGAATACTGTGTAGGTTCCCACACTACAGAGGGTAAAGAGATGATGGATTCTCAGTGCTTGGATTGTAACATAGTTTGGGTTGGTTTGCCTCGGGCACATAACTATACGTGCTATACAGAGCACCCTATGGCATTGAAGGGAGGTGTTTTTGTTTTGTTCATATATCAACAAACGTTCTCCATCATTGCTTACTCCACCTATAAGTGGGATTTTTGCCAGGATTCTGATTTTATATGCAATACTATAAATACCATATACTAATACATTATGGCAGAATGCTTCAGTTATTGGTATCTGTGAGATTTGTTTGGTTGACTATTGATACTACAGTAAACATGTATATCCCTGGTTCATTCACTCATGAAAGGCAGGCTTGTCTCTCTAGAGCAGGGGTGGGCAATCCCGGTCCTGGAGGGCCGCTGCCCTGCATGTTTTAGATCTCTCCCTGCTCCAACACACCTGATTCAAATGAATGGGTTCATTAGCAGGCTTCCAACGACCCATTCATGTGAATCAGCTGTGTTGGAGCAGGGAGACACCTAAAACATGCAGGGCAGCGGCCCTCCAGGGCCAGGATTGCCCACCCCTGCTCTAGAGCTCTAATGTGGAAATTGATTTAAGAATTGTGAGCTTGGAAGCATGAAATTGCATAAACTGTGCAAACCCCAGTCAGCTGGTCTGTCTAGCACAGGCATGTACATGTGTATGTGTCTTGGGCTTTATTAACTATATGTCTAAGGGTGTATTCAGGTCAAATTGACCTATTGCATGGACATAAATGCGTGAGGGTATTGTAGTACTTATTTTACATATTCTTTACATAACTTAGGCCAAGGCCATGGAGTTTCAGGTTGAAAAACATTATCCTTACATTATTTTTGTGGAAATTTGATACAGGTCAATTTGACCAAAATACCACAAGGGAAGGGATATTCTTTAAATGTCCATCTTAATCAATTACTTGCAGGCCTCGGGAACACATTAAACAATGTTACCATAACATGGCTTTACCACACACACACACACACCATAGGGCAGGGGTAGGGAACCCTGGTCCTGGAGAGCCGCAGCCCTGCATGTTTTAGATGTCTCCCTGCTCCAACACAC
>JAODUK010070263.1:0-16542 GCA_027564635.1 Typhlichthys eigenmanni
ATATATATATATGTATGTATATATATAGATATATATATATATATATATATGTATGTATATATATATGTATGTATATATGTATGTATATATATATATATATGTATGTATATATGTATGTATGTATATATATAGATATATATATATGTATATATGTATGTATATATATAGATATATGTATGTATATATAGATATTTTTGGTAATTAGTAGTCAATAAATGCACCGATTTAGATTTAAAGATTTAAAATATAATTTATAATGTACTTTTAGCATTTAGGCTAACTTCCGATAACTATTTTGAGGCTCTGTTTCTGCGAAAAAATCAGTTCATTGGAGTGAACGGAGATGACCGTTATATCTATGGCTCTGGTTTCTATGTGACTGAACAATGTGTATATTTTCCTGTATGCTATGTAATAGGCGTGCATTGTGAATTTCAAATCACCATGGACTAATGATATATGGGGCTTGCTGTAAACTGTAATATTCGTGTTTGCTGAAGACATTGCTGTACTGTAACAGTAAGTAACATTAGAGCTCATTCAGATAAACAGATTCTTACTTCATCATCTTGAAGCCATATATTAACTGTCAATCTAGAAACGGCCTCATATTTGAGAAGTGTTTTACAGTGGCATTTTCACAGAGTAATGTACATGCTTCGGCTTTATGATAGTTTGAAGCCCACATCACTTTCTATATTTCTCCAAATATAAATGGAATATACTCTAATAATCTCACATTATGTTGCACTTCTCCTCTGCAGCCTTTACAATTCGGAGCGTAACCCTGGTTCTGGAGCCCAGCCCTGATGTGGTCTCGAAAACTAACGTGAATGTGAGATGCCAGGCAGTCATCAGTAGCTCTGGACAGGAGTCCTTGAACCGCATCTACACCATATACAAGGACTCCACGGTGGTCTACACCAAGACCACCGTCAGCTCAGAGGACCTTGTGTACCAACTGGATCATGTCAGAGTCTCCAAAACTGGCAAGTACAAGTGCCAGGTTGACATCGAGAGCAAAAGGATGATCAGCGAACCCCAGAAGCTCACAGTAACAGGTTTGTATTTGTTTTGGCTTATACTGTCTGTATCTAAAATGTATGCTGACTTGGGTGCCGTGGTGGTGTTGTGTTATTGTGGGAATGTTGGTCATGGGTTTAAACCCCGGTGCTGACCTACCTGTAAGCATCCTTGAGCAAGATGCCTAACCCCCTAACTGCTCCCGGTGGTTGGTCGCACCTTGCATTGCAGCAATCACCATCGGTGCATGAATGTGTGTGTGACTGGGTGAGTGTCAGGCAAAATACTGTAAAGCGCTTTGGATAAAAGCGCTATATAAATGCATTTACCATTTACCAAAGTTAGTATCAGCGCTGTGTTAGTAGAACAGTTCATATGTCTTAACAAAACCAAGTTTTCACCCAATTCTATTTGTGAAGGTGCTGCTAAGTGATGAAACCAATCCCACTTCTTTCTTTTGTATTTGCCAGGCCTTTCTCTACCTGTCCTCCATCTCAATCGTGGAGTGGTGAGCGAAGGAGAGGCAATATCCGCGAGATGCATGGCCCCAGAGGAAACGGGCTCTATCATCTACTACTTCTATAAAGATTCCCAGGACATACACGAAGAGCGGGTCAACTCCAACTACGCTGAAACCAACCTTACTTTCAACAGCCCAGGCATCCACAAGATTCATTGCGACTACACTGTCCTCATCACACCGAACTCTGTCCGGTCGGGAGTAAGCAACAATGTCACAGTTTCAGTTAAAGGTCTGTTATTCCTTTTCCAGAGTGCTTTCCAGAGTTGTAGTGGATCATTTATTGCACCCTTGGTAATCATTTTGTGTAGTCCCTTGTTTACACCGTCCTACTGTACATATTTCTCCTCAGAGATTTCCATCAAACCAGTTCTTCAGATAAGTCCTCGACAGAAGGTTTATGAAGGAGATCAGCTAGATATCTCCTGCACCTTCAGTGGCTCTCAGGACATAGGCAAAGATATTCAAGTGTTTCTGAGCAAGGGCAGGCGTCTGCTAAACAACGGGAACTCTGAAGTGAAGTACAATATGACAGCGCTGGCAAAGGACACTGAAGAATTTGAGTGCAGATTAGAGATAGGAACCGTATCAAAGTTTGTAACCGACTCTGTGGAAATAACTGGTAAGTGATTTAAGTGTGCGTGCGTGCATGCGTACTCAAAACATCAAAGCAGCATGATGTGTATATGTATAACCCTAATAGGACTAAGGATTCATTGACCATTCATATCATGTTACTGAGTTTAAAGCAGTGATTGTTATTAATAAAAGGACTTTTTATTTTATTTTTTATCATCAAATCCACAGAACTTTTTTCAGTGCCAACTCTTTCCAAGTCTGCTGCCGAGGTCTTCCCAGATGATAAAATAAATTTAACTTGCAGAAGTGAAAATGTGGCTTCTGAGAGACTCCGACCAGACGAAATAACGTATACAATCACTCAGTCAAAAAGTCAAGAGAGGGTGTCTGGAGTGTTCCTTATCACAACCCTGCCATATGAATTGAATTATACCTGTGCAGCGCAAGCCAAAGGCATTGTGAAACCCAGTAAAACCCTGACCATCACTCCTAAAGGTAAATAGTGGGCAGGGTTTAACTCTTTCATTTCTACTGGCAGTATTCTTACAAAGTAACTATTTGTATTAATTAACTGACTTATATTATAATAAATTGAATATACTGTCATTTTATAATACATTGAATATACTGTAATCATAAAAAGATTGTGAGATAAATGGTACAGTGTTTCGATTGAAGCAATAGTCATTAGTCATTGGCCTTATTTGGTGATTTTAATCTTTCCTAAATGTGACCCCTTTCTGTGTTTTGAGCCTAATTTCATTTTTGATTTCTTTGTTTTCTGTACGTTTTTTTAAATATATTTAACAATCCAATGTTTCCACTTTTCTATTTTCTATTCTCCTTGTATTTCTTCTCTTCAGTGATTGCTTCCAAGCCGAAGATATTGGCGGTTGGGAAGGTGATTCTAGGGAAGCCCTTCCAGATTCTCTGTCAGTCTGACGGGGGCAGCCTGCCTATAAGATACACCCTGTTAAAGACGTATGATTATATAAACTCAACTACTGTCAGGCAGCCACACCAACAGGCCGTCTTTACCACCAACATCCAGAGGCCTGAGGAAATAACACACTATATGTGTAAAGCACAAAACAGTCCCCACGAGGATGATCTGCTCAGCACACAACTCAATGCTACTGTTATAGGTGAATTTGCATTTTTTGCATAAATAATACATTTGATCATCTTAAAGGCATAGTCAGCTATTGCAAGCTAATTGTAAGATAATACACTTTTTGTCAAATTCACCATAAAGCACCTCGGATTTCATTATCTTGCCGTTCTCTCTGCGTACTTTAGAGGGAGTTTGTTTTAATACACTTTGGGGCAGTTTCACACACATGGATTAAGCCTAACTCTAGACTAACAACATTTTTTAGTTTTTAGTTTAGTAACAAGGTATTTTAGTCTAGAACTAGGCCTAATCCGTGTCTGTGAAACTGAAAGTGGATTAATTATGAGTAGCCTAGTTTTGAACAGTAAATGTTCCAGTAGATATAATTCTGCATGCTGTAGTTTATCATAAAAGTGATTATGGTATCTGAAGACTCATCTGAGCACCTTTTTGCATTAGGTGATACAGTACAGTGACATGTATTACAATCACAGTGCTCAACCTGCTGATGTTGTTCATTTGGTTTTGTGGCAGTGCCTCTCTCAGATGTTAGGCTGACCGTCATCCCTGACTTGGCGGATATAGAAGAGGGGGCTGACCTCTACCTGATCTGTGGTGCCACAGGTTCACAGCCTGTCACTTTTACATGGTATCGCCGCGACGACCCTCAGCCACTGTTCACATCCACCGTCCACAGAGGAAGCCAGAAATTCATTATCCCCAGGCTGGGCAGCAAAGACAGTGGCACCTATTATTGTGAGGCTTCCAACCCTGCCAATCATGCCCGCAGTCAGCTAGAGAGCGTAGCGGGTAAGAGCACACACGCACGCACGCACAAACACACACACGCACACTGCTGTAAACTCAGTAACATGATATGAACAGTAAATGAATCATCAGTCCTATGAGGGTTAAAAAGTTATATTGTCATGCTGGTTTGATGTGCTGAGTGCACGCACGCACACACACACACACACACACACACACGATTGCTGCCATGCAAGGTGCGACCAACCACCGGGAGCAGTTTTTAGGCGGTTAGGCATCTTGCTCAAGGATGCTTACAGGTAGGTCAGCACCGGGGTTCTGGCAGGGAGCCCAGCACACGCCCACTAGACCATCCTGCCCCACCACTACTCTGTCTATAGGGCTAACTACTATTAGTTAGTATATACCCTAGACTGTTGCTGTAATTATTGGTTGCAATGGCGCAGGCAAGATGTTTTAGGGGTGTGTGTGTGTGTGTGTGTGGGGGGGGTGGAGGGGGTTGAAACTGTGAGCAGAAAGTCTCAACTTTTAAGCCTGCACACAACTATGCTTGAGTTATTTCACGTAATGTGTGTTAATACTCATAACGTAATAATGGGGAAAAACAAATATGACGCCACAAAGTCCTTCAATAACAGTTGAGCATTTTTGGAATCTGATGGAACCTTCCGTCAACTGTTTTGCTGCAGTAACTAGGTAGGACAAGTGAAGCTTGGGAAAGGTCAATTAGAACGTATCTCTGTCCGATATTAACACGCCTGGAAACACATATCACATGACCAGTCATGTACACACTGAACGTGGGCGTGCCGGGGTAAACAGGAAGCAATTTGTAAGTTTGTCCAATTGAAGAACATTTACTACTACTGTCACGGAACAGCAATGGCAAAAAATAAGACCAGAGATTTATTTATTTGGACCAACAACGAGGTGGAAACTTTTACTGAAAGTAACCCTTGAGCAGAGCCGTCTAGAGAGGATTCTTCTGGCTCTGCCCAACAGATACCATTGAATGGGAGATGTTGCAAAGTTACTACGGAGACATATTGATAAGACCCAATCAGGAAGCGAATGTGGGGTGTCAGGGTCATCAATTCCAAACTGATCCATGTATGCCCGTCCAGACTGGAACGCAACCCCGAAGTTTTAAAACGAAAACTGTGCAAACAGCGTTTCCGTTTTGGGAGCTTTTATGACTCAGGAGTAAACATCGTAAAAGTACTATGTTTTAAAACTAAAACGTATTATTATGGACTACACATATAGTGGACTTTCCAATGCTGGTAGCCTCATGTTGGTCGTCAGATTAGGCAAATAAACGAATGTAACTCGGGTTATGCTACATCAGACGTTTTGAGAGAGAGAGATATATATATATGTATTTATTTTCGTGGGGAGGACGATTGAGTTCCCTACGAAACTGGTGTAAAAGATGTATCCCCCCGCCTTCTGCTCCCCTGATTGGTTGTTTCAAATGCTGGTGTTGGACCTGTCCACCTATAGTGACACATGTAGTAAATCGCTGTGGATGAAAGCATTTGACAAACACTGTAAATGTTTGTTGTGAACATCAGAATGAGGTTAGATTTTCGTTTTGCAGCCCTCTTTGTGAATACGTTAGGGATGTACTTTCTAGTCAAATGTACGTATATTATATCATCATCAATGATCATCTTTGCTTCAGGAATTAAGGGAACCTTTTTTTTTTGTTGTTAATTGTATTTGTCAAGCGTGGGAAAGAAACCAAGAACAGTTTGCTTGTTGTTGAGGGTTAAGCATTTTGTATGCATGACAGGAAAATAAAAAAAGGAAATCAAAAGTACTTGATCATGTTGCTTTGGGGTTACAGGAGACTTACTTAGCATGCACTGCTGAAGTGTTCTTGAGCAAGGCAATGCATTTAAACTATTCCACCATAAGCACATTAACTTAACTTACTTCCTGATTCTCTACAGTGGGAAGGTTTCATTAGCTGACAGTGCAACATGCATTTATAGCTGCAGGTATAACAGTCCCACAAATAGCTCAGCGAATAAATTATTTATTTACCAGTGAGTAAACAGATGCAACTTTACAATGGGCATGATGCTACATTAGTACACCTCAAGCTGTGTGTGGAAAGAAGAAGTTTTTATTTTTGTTCATTACATCAGCCTCTGGCCCATTTCATGAAAGAAACCTTGGGAAGGGCCCACAGAAGGATATATACATATTCTACATATCCCTATATGGATGAATAAACAGTCTCACATTCATTTTTTCTTTTTGAGAAATGATCCTATTTTCTCACATTTGGATGAAGGAATCTCACCTCCAGGAAAATTCCCTTTTTTGTCTTATTGTTTTATTGTTAATTTAATTTATTTTTGACCATTTCATCATTTGTTTCTTTATTAATTTCTTCACTTGTAAAGCACTTTGAGCTACAACCTCTGTATGATAAGTGCTATATAAACAAAGTGTATTATTACTATTATGTACTATAGGCACATACTGCACATGGTCAGATGAAAACAGAGGCCCATGTAAGCGTCCGCCCCCCACTGTTTCCCCTCTCCTCTGTAGTGCGTATGGCGACCTGGAAGAAGGGCTTGATCGCGGCCTCCTGCCTGCTGGTGGCGGCTGTCGTGGTGCTGCTGTGTGTCCTGCGATTCCGAGCCAAGCGAGGTAGAGAGAGCTACAGTCCCTCACCTGAGGCCGGTCACATGTCTTAACTCTGTATGACCACCAACCTGCTCTCTCCCTCCGCTTCTCCTTCTTCTCTTATCTTAGGCAAAAGTGACGTGAATGCAGAGCTGTCAGTGTGAGTTGCCTCGCCTACTGGTGTCCTCTGAGCAGGACAGATCATTTAGATAAGGTTGTTGTTGTTGTTGTTGCGCTGCACATTGTAGCTGTAGATGCGTGCCGGAGGGTTATTAGACTGTGAGAAGTATTCCTGTCCGAATATGGTAGACGTTTGTAGGCTTTGTGCGGCTTTGAGTGTGTCAGTTCGTGTTAAAATGGTCTTGAACTGCTTTTCTGCTTGTGCATACCTAAGGTGACTTTATTTTCATTATTTCTCAGAAAGCCTCGGTTCCCTAAATCCGATGACACGTTAACAGTGAATGTACCGCACGACACAGAGGTTTATAACGCAGCCACAGGTAGCCTGGATTTACTTCTCTCCTGTTCACCGCTAATTGTTGTCGTGTCTATCGTGTCTTAACAGGCCACAGTAAAGCCATGGCATGTTCCTTACAAACTTGTGATGTATGTGCTAATATGCATGCAGTGCAGGGCAGCTTTGTTCACGTGGGTGAAAGGGACATGTCTGTATGTAATGTGTGTGTTGTTTTGACACTTTCGCATGCCTGTTCTGAGCGCATGTCTGTCCTGCGCATAAAGAATGTCAGTTAGGAGGTTTTAGTGGCATGCAATAGGTTTGTGCAGGACGTATAGACTTAGCTGGCTAGACAGTTTATTCATGTCAGGTGTGGCAAGCAACTGCTTAGAGCGCCCATCTCATCTGTTCACAGACGCAGTGCTGCATTATGATGTCACGGAGGGGAGAGCGACCAATGGGACGGCAGATAGCGTGACAGCACTTCCTGCTGACATCAGCAACAGGAGCAGCTACAGTATCCCGGCAACAGTGTAGAGAAGCCGTTCAATGGAAGGCAGTGTTTTCTTTTTAAGGAAAATACCTTCAATGCAAAACATGGACTAGAGCTGAAGTGAAAAGGACTGCAAATATGGACCAGAAACATGTCTCATATTTGTATTTCTTTATTGACTAAGATGTGAACCAGGACCTGTTGCTCTCCCTCCCCTTCTTGAAGTCTGAAACTGGGTTTAAAGGTATAGTCAGCTATTTCAAGCTAGATGTAAGGTTAAACACTTTTTGTCAACAAATGTCTCCTCGCATTTCGCTAGTTTACCGTTCTCTGTGCGTGCTGGAAAATGAATCAGACACTTATACACAATGTAAATAGTAACATAAACAAAGTGGCGAACACCGCTCACATCAACAGTCGTAGTTTTGCTGACACAATGTGTTTCGGTGTGGGGCGGTGCCGTGGAGGACTGTGATGCAATACTGTGTTGAATTGAGCTCAAAGTTAGCAAGAATGACTGACCCTGCCTTTAATCCTTTGTCTTCTCATTGTCTGTGTGTCTGTCTATTGGTTGCTAATCTTGCATGCAGGTTGAGACAGACTGAATTGTCTTTATTACCACCACTAGAAATGTGTGTATATACTTTGGTCAGTCCATAATTATGAGGATAATAAAGAAATTGATTTGGTATGCATTGCATATGTATGTCAGCACCAGTACGGTCATTCATAGTACTATGAATATAGTATTTGTGATAGTGTTGTGTCACTAAAATCTGTAATGTAGCATTTATTTGTATGAGAAATTCACACATGCTAGGTTTACGTTAAAGACAACTTTACATTGCTAAACCCATGTTAAACACAAGATTAGCCAAAGAGGCTGCCTGTGAAGAACTGCAACAATGGCGAGACAAGAGCCTTCCGATGTTGGCATGAAGTGTGTTGAGCAAAGGAGGATTTGACTGTTGGTTTAACAGTTACGTATTGAGTGTGCGCAGGGCTTCCAAACAGGCAGGTTTGAATGCATGCAGCAGATGGAGAATATTAACAACTTAGGGCATGGTTTAGTTCAATTTTGAATCACGTAAAGGAATAGGAAGTTGTTTTTGCCATCACGTATTGTGTAGCTTCTGTTGACAAAATGGTAGCTTATTGTATAAAATCAACATGCACTAGATTTTACATTTTGGACTGGGACACCCAATGAGTCATGACATTATTTTGTGTTTTTTGTAAAGATGTATTTTTACGTTTTGAAAATAAAAATGTTAATGCTTGTTGATGTGTTCAGTCATGTTCATATACTTAAAGTTATTAAGAAAAATGGTTTTCCACCCTTAACTATTATTGACACTAATTCTGTGGAGGTTTGGCTCAAATTCTGAAAACTATTGCAGTAATGATTTCTGGAGAATGCCAAATGATTAGTTAAACTCTATTCCCTATTATGAATTTGTATTTTCCTCATGGGTGCAACCTGACACTTTCACAAGCTATCAATTGCTCTGTTGACTGTGTATACTTCCTGTATATGTTTTCTTAGTATCAGAATACTTTGTCTAGATCAAAATAAATATTATTCAAAAATGTATTGCAGTTTGTGTCCTTATCACAACAAGGATTAATATGCACGTGTGTTTCTGTCTCTTAGTGAGGGTTAACAGAACTGACAGTGTGTGGCGCGAGAGACCACCAAATTCAGGTGAGATGAAGAAAAAACTAAAAAGTTTAACAAAACATCCCATTCACTTGTGTCATAATCCCCATGAGCAGAGGAGCACTCAATACTGTTAGTGTACAGTATTGCGCACTTGTAACGGTTGTGTATTCTCTGTCAATGTATGGTGCGTGTGATGGTTGCAGTCAGCGATGAGGAGAGCAGCGTGACATCCAATGAGCCTGACGTACAGTACAGTGAAGTGGTACACCCCCAGCTAGTGGACCCTGACAGAGGTGATGCATGCATAGTATGGCCTGATACCTCATATACCTTGTGTGTTCAGTAATGCCTTCAATTCCAGCCTGTTGATCACTTACTGAGTACATATACAAGACTGATTCATAAATAAATGCATATAGTGGTAATTGTGCAGCGTAAAAGCTGCTAACATCCAATTTGATACTTTAGTTTAATTGTCCTTGTATTTCTGTATTTTAATGACATTATTTTGAAATAAACTACCTGTATTGGTCTTTTTAACGGTCTATTTAGAATATAACTATAATCGAACTATTCTACGCATTCCCTCTTTCCATTCCATATCTCAGTGCCAACATCCTTTTTCTTTGGCATGCCGACATTCCACTATTGTTGATAAGACACTTCCTGGGAGGGGCCTAATTAGCCACAATTAAAAGGACTCCAGGTTGCTGTAACAGTGGTGATGGGTTTTCCAGAAGCATTGCAGAGCATATAAACAGGAAGGGCTGAGCTAATTGCTAGACTGCCTTTTGATAGCAGCGCCATCTTCTTTGTGGCCTATGGTCCCTGTAGAGTTAGAGATGGCAGTAAACTGTACGCTGCTCTGAAATGCCCCACTCAAGCTAAAACTTTAATTAATGATAAATAAGTAAAATAAACAATAGCTAAGGGTGTGGTACAATCTTTTCTCGTTTGATGGTGAAGCTATGTCTTGTTTTCTTCATTCTTTGCATACAGTTCCACTGAAAAAGGGCACAGACACCGTGTACAGCGAACTACAAAACTCTCCACACGGTAAGATAAATCCAGCGCTCTCAAACATTTCACCCCAAAACATGATGCCCACACACACACGCACACACACACACACACACAAACACTAATAAAATAACCTAAACATTTACAGATACTATTGAGAATATATATATGGACAATGTATTAACCTATATAAACTTAACTAAAAATCAAGGTGTTTTTATTTTATTATAATTTTTTATCCTGAAATCTAGTAACCTGCCCAAAATCACTTTGAAAACCTACTGTATTATAAACACATAACATTAACTTCAATGCCATATCTGCACATTCTTTGATACATTTAAAAAAAAAAAAATGTGAACAAGTCCGACTGAAAGACCATTTGTCTGTAGTCATGTAAATACTTCGAAAAAGAAGACAAGCAGGGACCTCCTGTTGACCGTGCCTAAAACCCAGACGCTGTCCTTCAAGGACAAAGTGCATTGTGCTTACAGTGAGCTGGGACGGAAACTCAGTCTCCCAGACGGTATTAGTACATTCTGAGTATTGATTTAGAGGGCAGGGAATGTACATACTGTACCAGCTCCTGTTACAGGGTGAAACAACTAAAGAGTCAGAGATGTTATAGCTCTCACATTTCTGTTTGCTTTGCCAACTGAATGCTATTTGGCAGTGAGGACAAACAGTGAAGAAGAATGTGTACAAGTTACAGAGTATCAAAAAGGCCCCAGCATTCTACATTTGAATACAGCCCCACATTTTTATATACTGTTGTTGTTGTTTTTTACCTGCAGGTGTTGCTGACCACCACGAATCTGTGAGTAGACAGATGTTACCTCTAATCTTTACCGTGACCTGCTATTTGTTCCATTCAATCGTCTCTATTGCATTTCAAAGTCCAGATCTATTGTTTTAAAAAAGGCGTACATGATCTTGTCTAGCCATATGAAAAGTATCAATATGTTATACTAGTGTTATACCAATATAGCAACAGTGACTATCCGTATGTGTGCCAATCCACTTTTCCATTCCTACACTAGCCAGGACATAAGCTGATAGTTCTGAGCTAGAGGGAAATGGTTGTCACAGAGTTTCCAGACAAGAACAAAGGAATTGGGCTGGGATTTCCTTCCCTATCGCTCAGTCAGATCAGCGCTGTGGCCCAGTCACATTACCTCGAGGTCCCATCTCAACTGCCAAACTGTCCTTGCCTTAATCACCACTGACTGGGGCAGGCTTCTGTCCCTACATGGCATTATGGGCATTAGTGGCAGGCAGGGCGTTTGGCATGACAATGATATTTGAAATAATAAGTCAACGGATGTGACGTTGTGTTAGAAAAACAGTGGATTCTTTGTCCTTTCATATTGATGGGATTATGTTGTTTGGACTGAAATAGCCTACTGTGTTTGTTCATGAATATTACCTGTCACATAAATATTATGCAGCTGCAGTTTTTAGTTTTTAATTTTTTAATTAAATTCAGGGTGTGCCATTTCTCTAACACTGCCACATAGAGCAACATACACTTGATTTCTCTAACTAATGCCGTACATCCGCTCTAGTTCGAAGCAAACATATGCATGATATGACATAGGATGAGGTAATGTTGGATGTGAACATGTCTTACGTTATTGCCTTGGTTCTAGGGAGTAACATTGGTGTAACAAGTCATCTCTGGTTTGTATCAGTCTTTGTTGATGCACTTTGGGAGGTAGAGCAGTGATTCCCAACCTGGCGGTCCCTCTGGGGGGGGTGCTAGAGTTCACAAGGGGGAACTTGATCTCATTTGCGTTGAGGTGAAACCTGCATTAAAATGTTTGACTATATCATAAGGGAAAATGGTTGTGAACCACTAATGTAGAGGATTCATGGCCTGGCTGTGACCTATGGATCTCCTGTGTGTCAGCAGGGTCCAGTGCAGTATGCTGACCTCAGTGGTGACCAGCCTGAGATGAATCATGCATATTCAGACATGCACCACCACGGTGATCTGCCAGACCCTGTGGACTAAACAGTGATGGTTCCCTTATGCTTGCCATCTAAAACTTTGTGTTTGCTTTAGGTGTCCCCGCACACATCACACACACACATGCATGCGCTGCGTTCACTTGATTTCACAATGTGTTGTATTGTTAATGCCAATGTAAATAAGAATGTTTTCAAATAAAGGCAATTTGCAAACCTCCACTAGAACACTGATTTCTGGTCATTATAATTACATAATTTATTTTATTCATACCCAAAATAGCTTTATAATAACATAACTTAAGCTAGCTAAAGCTTTAACTATCTTAAATCCACTCGTTTTTAAGTGTGCATGGGACATATAGTATATGTAATAGGTTATCAACCTCAACACTCTGCTCCTCACCGCTCCATTCACAATATGGCTCCTCATACCTCTTTGACCTCCTCCTTGCATATGCGGCCTTCCCCATCTCTCCGCTCCTTCTCTACAGTTCTTCTCGAGTTTTTTTTTTTTTTTTTACAATTAGCTACCGCTAGAGAGCGCTAAAGTACAATACATATAGTATACTTACAGTGTCTCAATAGTTTAAGTCCATCTTGCCATCTAGTGGCAGAAAATTAAAATTATAATTTACTTTTGATGCTTGACCCATTTCGTAAAATGTACAGTATAATTGCTAATTCTTGTTGCCCTATCACATATTGTATCCTAACTGTCCTGGAAGGTGGATTCCTCCTAGTTGTCTCTTCCCAAGGTTTATACCTCTTTTCTTTATGTAGTTTATAATGGAGGTTTTCCCTTTCGGGAGGATCAGGTTAAAGAGGTGTAGTTTGTTTGTTTCCTTGTGAAATATAGGCTGTACAGCCCTTTGAGACCGTAATGTGAGTAAGGGCTATATAACTAAACTTAACTTTAACAAAAAACATATCAATTAAATCAAAAAATCGACCTCAGATGTGAATGCAACATAAAATAATAGAGACCTATATGTAGATAACAAAGCAAAACGTATTGTGTCTAATATGTTCTGTCTGTAATTTGAGGAATACCACACACATTTGAGAAAGCCTGATTGCAGAAATGTACATTTTATACTCGCCAGGTTTTTGTAACTGCCATGGAAATTGGAACTGCTTTCTAAAGCCCTCCACACCCATTGAGTACACACAGGCTACATATATTCCTTATACAGACAGAGCTCCTGTAATGGCCAGTGTTCACTGTACACCATGGAACTTACTCAATTATAAAGATTATATTAACATCTGCATTGAAATGTTAAAGACAACATCAGGAAGATTACAAAGAAGCCATAAAGTATTGTATTCATGCAGGGCAATAATATTAGATAGGCTACAAACATAATATATGCAGCACTAAACACAAGGTATATATCTCTCGCTGAAGTCAGTGCATTAGCCCTTAATATGACTATAACAAGGAGAAAGATGACGTACATATATTCATCTGAGTGAATTGGCCCTTATGTTTCTTGCCTGGTTACCATGTCAACACTGCATATGTAGGCCCTTCCTGAGTTAAGGACAGAACACGTTTAATAAATCAGAAAACAACACACGTTTCTGTCCAGAAAATGGCAGTTGATTCAGCATGTGCTTCATTTATTGAAAATTTGTCCTAAAGTTGAAAATAATATGCATTTTTACAGGTACACACATGAATATTTTCTCCCCATATCTGCATTTAAAGGTAGCTCTTCCGTGATATGCAAGTTTACTCAATAGCTCTCTCTAAATTGTACAGGAACAATGACAAGGCCATGTTCTGTTCCTCTTTTGAAGTGCCACATCATTCCTCTGTTTGTCTCAAAGCATAGTTGGCCTACTCTGCTTGTTACATTACCAGGTAACTATCTTTTGACAAAATCCCCCAAGGGCAGTTTAGAGTTTGTTCATCATTTGCCCTGAGCTTCTGTGATGTTGATTATTCCTACCTCAAAATATCTATGTCAGGCTGTAGAGATTAATATATATTGTTTCTAATATGATTGTTCTTTAATAAGTCTAATTCAATTAGGCTAAAGCAACGTCCATAGGGGTTTAATACAATTTATTGTCTTGTCAAGTGAAAACTTTTCACATTATGAATTAATAATAAAGAAATACACTTTAATGTTAACGTCTAACCTTTCAGCCTACAATGGGACCATCTGTAAGGAACTGGACGCGTAATACGGACTTTGTCCTGTGTTGCACACGTCACTACTATACTGCATTAATTAACTATATGCTGTTTGTTGCTGTCTGTTGGTAGACGTTACTCGATATGAATACTACCTACAATTTTATTTAAATAGACTACAATAAAAAACTCAGCCCTAAACCTATTTCTTCGTAAAAGATAGGTTGAAATGCATTTGTTTAATTCCCTACTGAATGCATAGCAGCCTACAGATGTGGCTGACATCACTTCTGATTTTATTTTGTATCATTTTATTTACTGTGGCTGCTCTAACCTCGTTTATGTTTATCTGTTCAACGCATTACGCCACGCGTTAATCGGGCAAAATATATATGAATTATTCTGAGTATGGTCAGTATAATGCAACGCCTTGCAAACAAGCGTGCTGCTGATTCACTTCCAGGTGTCTGGCGCTGTGGTCCAGTCACATTTCAACACGAACAGCATTCGACCTGATAAATGCGCCTGCGCACAACATATAACCCCTCCGGTTTCTGCGCGCAGTGCCACGTTAGTAGCGGCAGACACAAGCTACAAACTATTGTAACAGAAACCAGCAAAGAGACAAAATCAAGCACGTTTTCCATTTAAGCAATCGGCAGCTGTGTCTATCGTTGTTTTTCTGACAGAAAGAATAATCGACCGCTATGTTTAAGTTTTTCCTACTCTGCACACTGGCTGTTGCCAGCAAGGCTGAGATCGCAGAAGAAGATGATGTCCTGGTCCTAAAGAAAAGTAACTTCGACGAGGCGTTGAAAGCTCACCCCGATATCCTCGTTGAATTCTGTAAGTAAATCTTTCCAACGGGTTTGATGTGTGAGTCGGCAGTCTCCGTGTGCTTTGCCACTAAGCTAAACGTACCTAGCGGTTAGCTGTGCACTTTGACACTGCTGCCTGTAGCCTGACAAGTTGCTGCGCTTGCCCTGCGCTGATGACAAAGTTTGATCGCGTTTACGCATTTCTCAGCGGTACTAATAATCTACATTAATCATCTGCTGAAACGCACTATCGCCGTATGACCCGTGCTTGCGACCCGTCGACTGCAGAAGAGCTAGCTAAGTGCAACTTGAACTGCTATGGCCCGTGTCACCAACATTCTTGTATTCTATATACTATTGTAATTTCACTGCTCACAGGGAACGTCGTTCCCAAGCCGAACTGCGTGGCTGATACTGTATTTATGTGGCTGCTATTTCGGATTTAAAGAATGATTTTGTGTAACTTTGCTAAACTGTCTATTTTATTGCATTGTATTTGTTTGTGCTTTTTACACGTATCTGTCGGCTGCTCTGTAATTTGCGCCTAGCTAGAAACGCATACAGTAATGTTTATCTCGTTTGTGGTGTTCATATTTGCATGAGGGTATCGGCCAAGTTTCAATTGCATGCTCTAGTATCGTAGTTGGTTTTGATTTTCGGTTGAAATACAAGCGTATTGTTGGATTGTATTTGTCGGCTGTAATAAAAAATACACCCTATTAATCCTTCGTTTTCGACTTGCTACAACCCCTATTTAAACAAATCCTTCTACCCTGCAGGCCCGTCCCGCGGCACCATTGTTAAATGGTGACGCAACGTTTCTGTTGTACGCTGAAATTGAAAGTTGTTCGACAAGTAACTATGCGGACCAGTCATTGATGGCCATTAGCTATGATTATCCAATTGCCGATGGAGAAAAGGGTTGAATTCCTAGTTTGCTGACGAATTTCACATATGGGCGGGACCTTATGATTGTGTGTGGTGGGGGGGGGAGTTTGGACGAGGAGCTAAGTTGACGTGTACTTTGCAAACGTTTATGGAACCGGGAAGTTGCTCTTCAGCATAATACTGACATGTTGCAATTAAACTATAAATGGGCATTTGTCTTTGAGATTAACCATGTTTTTGTTGCACATGTGGGTAAATGTATGTATACACTAGGGGTGCACGATATTGATCATATGTGATATTGCGATATTGATCATGAAAATTGCAATATCGATATTAATTTCGATATTATAAAATCACAAAGTTTATGGGAAAATGCATTAAAATATATTCATAACATATGAAAACAACACATTTTCAACTGACATTCATATTGGACTCA
>JAODUK010070273.1:0-16541 GCA_027564635.1 Typhlichthys eigenmanni
TCAGGTGTGTTGGAGCAGGGAGACATCTAAAACATGCAGCACAGCGGCCCTCCAGGACTGGAATTGAATAGCCCTGGCCTACATACTATCCACTATAATAAACTATGGTGCAGTAGTTTATTTAATTTAGTAGAAATGATTAGTTTGGCCCAGTCAAACACACAGATGCACTGACTGTAGCGCAGCGGATGCAGCCAGCTGGCCGGCCCAATCACAGAATGTAGAGTAAAACATTAGAAATTTAAACATAAAAACTCTTTGACCACTGGCCGGTCCACACTGGCCGGATCGGCCTGGAATGGACCCTGATTGGGGCCCACTGTTGCCTTGTTACGCCATTGCTGCTAGCCTAATATTTCTCAATAACTCAAAAACTTACGGTGGGGTCCAAAACCAAGTTGTGTTTGTTTTCATTTTTCAGAATAATAATACAGAATAATGTATGTAACATGTTATGTGTGTTAGGTTACATAATTTATTTGACCAAAAGTACTTGCATTTAACCTGGAGTTGTTCCACATATAAGTATATATCTGATCACGACTGACTTGTGTTCTGATACTATAGTATAATGTACGATGTAGGCTATTGGTTTTGTGTCAGATGTTGATGAATGATGAATCAAACAGTTCTGGCAATGGACTCAGACGTGTCCTCGACTAGCCATTACAGTCCTTTACGACCACATGTCAGAAACATAGATCTACATGTCATGAACATAGATCTACATAGAACACAGGATCAAGCACATTTGTTTTCCAGCCTATGAGACCATTTACATTTGTATTAATACCTGGTTTCTGTATTACACTACTGTATTAAACTACAATATCCAGCGTTTACCACACTATACTGCAGTCTAAAGTGGTTTTTCACCACTCCATTGACTATGAGTTAATGGTTTCATATATGCATCCGTCACTCAGCAACAGCTGCCTAATCATTTTGCTTTGAGTTACTGTAGCTAATTAACCAAAATAATTTGTCAAATCACCACAATATTATGTGTAATATCTGTTTACTTACAATAGTGATAACCCCATCTGAATAAGGAGTACAATATCAGGCATTCCAAGACAATAACGTTGTTTTTAAGTTGAATTTTTAATGATCAAACAATAACCTGTTTGGGCCAAGAGTATTTTTTATATTTTAAAAAGAGGGTTTCATTTGTTGATACTGATTGAGTTTGAAACCCTTGTTTTTGACAGACAATATTAATCTTGTCTGTCATACTGCTATTTCAGCTGTTAAACTAAAAACCGTGTTTACTTAATCTTCCTCTAGAGAGCACTATTGCCGTCTTTTTACCATCCCAACAATGGGGAAAGAATTACACGTTTAAACTATTTTCCAGAGGTTCAGTTAAATATAACCATGAATGTCTTATTGTATTTAATTAGATTGCATCATGCCTGGGTTTTTCTGCTGAGTAATAACGCCGTAGACAAATAGTCAAATAGTTTGTTTTCCTCAAACTTCTCTATATCCACCAGATTACATTGAGTTACTGTAGCTAATTAACCAAAATAATTTGTCAAATCACCACAATATTATGTGTAATATCTGTTTGCTTACAATAGTGATAACCCCATCTGAATAAGGAGTACAATATCAGGCATTCCAAGACAATAACGTTGTTTTTAAGTTGAATTTTTAATGATCAAACAATAACCTGTTTGGGCCAAGAGTATTTTTTATATTTTAAAAAGAGGGTTTCATTTGTTGATACTGATTGAGTTTGAAACCCTTGTTTTTGACAGACAATATTAATCTTGTCTGTCATACTGCTATTTCAGCTGTTAAACTAAAAACCGTGTTTACTTAATCTTCCTCTAGAGAGCACTATTGCCGTCTTTTTACCATCCCAACAATGGGGAAAGAATTACACGTTTAAACTATTTTCCAGAGGTTCAGTTAAATATAACCATGAATGTCTTATTGTATTTAATTAGATTGCATCATGCCTGGGTTTTTCTGCTGAGTAATAACGCTGTAGACAAATAGTCAAATAGTTTGTTTTCCTCAAACTTCTCTATATCCACCAGATGACTTGAGTTCTTCTCTGATGAGGCTCCTCTTTCAGGTTACAGCTATGGTGGACATTTTATTAGGTCAGAAAAATGCATTATGCTGCATACAGTGACTAAATAAAGAAGGTGTCTGTTGCGCCGCCCTTGTGGAACTAGTGCAACAAATAGGACGGAGAGTCAGATAGATGTCAATCAAGCAGAGTAGACAGTTGTGAGAAGTGCAACATTAACTCAATATCCACGTGGTTGCCCTGTACATCCACATGGACATGGAGGTGCTCTATCAAATGCCATTACTCCGTCATTTTCCTAGTTACCTAGAGTTCTTATAAAAAGGAAGGTCTACAATTGTAGTATTGTTAGACATTCCACTCATGAAAAGAATGAGCTAAATTAACATAAATAATATATATATATGCAATAATAATAATAATGAGTCAGTAATAATGAGTCAGTTAGAGTAACAATCTATAAATCATATTACAACGTTAACAGGTCTAAACAGTTCTCTTTTAAAATGGCTTAGTTTTTACCATCTTCGGGTATAAATTGTCTTTTGACCTCCGCTCTGCTCTTATCCCCCTTTAACAGATGGCTAAAGCAAGTCTGTCTTAGCATTAGCCAGATCCTACATACAGTAACAATGAGTGAAATCCACCGTGTTCGGGATGACGTTCCACACAAGGCTGTGTTTGGGGGGCCCATGCTGTTCCTCTTGTGCTTGCCTAATCTCCTTTCAGAGTTGCAGCAATACAGTAGCTACAGTACATGTCACACATAAGCTCTTGTGGAGTACCACCGGGCCGCAGCTGAAACTGAGAGACAAGAATATTATTGCTGCCTCCGCAGGAGGAAAGCGGATTAGGTCACTACAAATCTTGACGTGGAAACCAAAGTATGTTTGAGGAGCATAAAGCCTGCAGTTTCCTGCTCGCGATGGCCATGATCTCATTGTGGTGGTTGAAGGAACCACCTCCCATTTAGAACAAACGGGTTTGAGGGCTGATTTGACCTCTGGAGAACAGAGGATTGATCCAAGGCTTGGTTATAGGTAGTCTGACTTTAATGTCCTGTCTCTCTGTATATTTTATACTGTATGGAGTAATGTATATGTATGCATTTGTTATATGTCTGTCTTTATTTATTTATTTATTAAGCACCTCCTTGCTTGAAACAGTAACAGTGTTGCCCTGACAACAAGAATAATACTGGTCTAGACTGTAAAACAAGTTTCACTGTGCATCTAGGATCTCTAAAAAGCTGACATTTACAGTGTGCCTGGAGAAGTTACAGTAGTCACATTTACTTCTCGGTTTTGGTTGCATATGTTAGCAGTCAGACCAACGATGTGGTATTATCTGCAAAAGGAGGAGTATTCAGGATTAATCTGTCAAATGTTTCTTCCTCAGCTCCTGAGCTTCCTATTCTAGAGAGACGAAACTGGCTAATCCACCTGCACTATATCCGTAAAGACTATGAGACCTGTAAAGTAAGGAAATCCCCTCATTCCCTGACTTTAACACATTCCGTTTTGGTTCTGCTGCTCTTTTCCTAGATCAACACAAAGAATGTTTGGCATTGTGCCTGTTTAAATGTCTTTATTACAGTGCTAGTCTATAGGGTACTGTTCATTATGGATGGCACGATCCAGTTTTTTTCAAGTCCCGATACAGATACTGGCACTTTGGGTATTGGCCGATACAGAGTACCAATCCGATTCCAGTGTTAAATTCAATTTTAAGTTAAGTTGCAAAATAAATGACAGCCAATCTCTATTCTAGGACTTAGATGCATTTTAGAAACCTGCTGCTGATAGTGTGGCCTGGGTAGGTTAGACATTGCTGATGCTTGACAGTAAACATACGTGTGTACATGAATTGAACTGGATTAGTCCCATGGATCGGTTACAACTGTCCAATAGTCACTGATACCGATCCAGCTATTTAAGTCAGTATCGGACCGATTTCCGATCTCAGTGTCATATCGGTGCCACCCCTACTGTACATCTGTACACCCAATTGTGTAACAATACAATGTTGGTAAATCATTCATCACTCATTTCATCACTAATTCATCACTAATTTTCTGAATTGAAGTGTGCTTTTTTTGTCATTTTAGGCAATAATCAAAGAGCAGCTGCAGGAAACGAATGGGTTGTGTGAATATGCCATCTATGTTCAAGGTAGGCCAATGAGAATCATCCTTCTGAAACACAATATGAACATGTAGACTTGTAGACAGTACAGTACCACATAGCAAGGATATAGGAACGTTGTGTACACTTTATGGATTTATTTATTTATTTATGGGTTTATGGACCTCATGCTGTGTCTAATATATGTAATATGTTTGTTTATCTCCTATTTGTGCAGATGAAAATCCTTTCATCTTCTCTTTCTCTTGCCACAGCACTAATCTTGCGTCTGGAGGGGAACATCCAACAGTCCCTGGAGCTGTTTCAGAGCTGTGCCATTCTGAATCCCAGCAGTGCTGACAATCTCAAGCAAGTGGCCAGATCACTGTGAGTGTTCTTCCAAGGCTGCCTGGGGTGCAGCAGGCCCTCTGCATCTACAGAATAGTCAGTCTCTTCCGTCTATTAGCAGGATAGCCATTTTTATTTGGCTGTTAGCATTGAAAATTTCTAAATACATAATTACCGTCACGACTGTGCAGTGTTTTGTTTACTAATTTTAGTCTGTCCATTTATTTTAAGCAGTAACCATAGCCTACTTATTTAACATATTTACAAGTCATGCAAACAGCCAGAGTCATGTCATTAAGTTTCCCACACAAATTCCTTAGTATAAGTTTAACATTTGGCTTGGTTACTGAGTTATGTGGTTGGTTGTTGTGCATTTCATTTCAAATGCCTCTTGTGTAAAGTAGGTGGATCTTGATGCAGTTAGCCAGCACCGTGTCCCAGACTTTACATTATAAGTAAGCAATCAAAGTGACTGTAACACATTTAAATGAAAGAAGTGGAATAAATATTTATTTTAACAGCACACAAGCAATAAAATCCTCTCAGCATGTCTCTCTGTGGCCTGTGTGTTCATCTTGCTGGGACCTGTTCAAATGAACTGGGATAACACCAACTTCTCAGAGTTGGAGAATTTTCACCTCAAAATCGACTTGCGCTTTCAATCTCCTCTCAACCCTCCCATGAATGCATTATGCATGAGTAGGAAACATAACTTGCGATCGTGTGTTCCTTCAGCAGGCAGAATAGCGTTTTAGCCATGTGCATGCTGTTCGTACATACAATGCCATGTTTGTAGGTGTAAAGTTAAACTAAATTACGGGTACACCTAAAACTGGCCCCCTAACACGTTACACGTACGGTACAGTATGTATTTTTTAAAAAGTGCTGTCTCTTTCTAGTTTTCTACTGGGAAAGCACAAAGCAGCGATTGAGATCTACTATGAAGCTGCAAGGGTTAATGAGAAGGACTGGGTAAAGGAAGATTACGTTATTTCTCGCTCTAGTTATCGCTAAAAGCATGGTGCTGTCCTCTCCTGTATGCTTGACAGCTTTGCAAAGTTCAATGTGTTGTTTATCTTTAACATTTTCAACCACTCCACACATTTATTATGTTAAATGGTCTAATCATGTATAGTATCTGTGGAGGATTCATGTTACTTTACATAATCTAGTTTAGTACTAATGATACGTTCATTGGATACACTTAACTTAACATTGTCTTAACCCAGGAGATCAGCCATAACCTGGGGGTGTGTTATTCCTTCACAAAAGACTTCAGAAAAGTGAGTATGGTGTCTCCAGTGGCAGATAGTGGCCCTGCTGAATGCACATTCATGTGATGTGATTTGATTGCAGAACTCCATTGTGTCCTTTAGGCAGAGGAACATCTCAACATAGCTCTACAGCTGACCAAACATGACAGGACCTTCATGACACTGGGGAAGGTTCACTTGCTGGCTGGGAACTCAGACAAGGCCATAGAAGTGTATAAGAGTGCAGTGGAGTAAGTAAGTCAAGAATCTCGGCAGCATCCAGGAGGAAGGGAGAGATTTACTAGTGTAGACGGGTGACATTTCAAAGGTCTCGCTTGAATTACGCTGACCGAACACTTTCTATGCGATTAGGCATCTTTCATCTTTAATACATTTTAGTCTATACATTAAGACGAGGAATGTAAAGGATGAGTTTTATCCTCATCTTTCAGAAATGTCTTGTGTTCTTTAATATCTAGTTATGTTTATATTTATTAATATTGATTGAATTGAATTAAATATACCATTATAATCTTGAGCATCATATTTGACAGTTAAACCACCCAGAGCAGAAGGCATCTTAAGCGAATAATTGCATCACTGCCAATTTAATTTGAGATTATTTTCCTTTTAAATTAATAATAAAATTATGTATTGGTTTTTATTTATTTGGTGCTTTGTGAGTCATTAGCATCCATCTCAATCCCTGCTGCTTGGCACTCTCATTAAAATATTGATTTTAGCCCACGTTTGATAGAGGTGCTTTTCACTGAAAGAGATTACAGTTCCGTTCAGTTGATGCTTGTTCTTACCTTGAATATGTGAAGTTACCAGGCTGTGATGTAAATAAGGACATGAATGTCAGCGTCTATAATCGGCCTCATTATGTGTCCCTCCTGTTGGTGGTAAATTAATTAATCAAGTGCCCCAACACTGATGCCGCTTTTAATGAGACGAACCACTGGGAGTCTTATTTTAACTCCTATCTGTTTATCTTTTTACTGTTCCTCTCCGCACTTTTCTTTAAGCCAAATTCCCACCCAGCTCCGCAGGTTATAATTAATAGTCCATAATTATTCTCTACCAAAGCCTGATTAGAATCAGCAGAATCCAAGATTTGCCTTGGAGGACTGTGAAGTGTGGGCTCTAACTGTTATTATGCACATAGAGTAGAGACGCTTTTCAATTGAGGGATGTTTCTCCTGAACCAGGTTCTCTCCAGAAAACACAGAGCTGTTGACAACTCTTGGTCTGCTCTTCTTACAGGTAGGCCAACCCTTCATTGGGCCACTTAACTTTAGCCACTAGTCAGAAATATGTCAACTAATATGTTGTCTTCTCTGCCTCATTTACTCAGCTCGGAAAATACCAAAAAGCTTTTGAGTACCTCGGTAATGCCCTTACATATGACCCAAACAATTACAGAGTAAGAAGATGAATCAACAACCATTACACCTCGATTCATATTTGAATGTGTTGAAGGCTCCTTCCTCTCTAGCGTATCTGTAAACCATTGTGCTTCTCCTCTCCAGGCCATTCTGGCTGCAGGCAGCATGATGCAGACCCACGGTGACTTTGACGTGGCCATGAACAAGTACCGCGTGGCAGCCTGCGCGGTGCCAGAGAGCCCCCCCCTCTGGAACAACATTGGCATGTGCTTCTTCGGCAAGAAGAAATATGTAGCCGTGAGTTACAGCTTCACGCTATTGTAGGACGTCTCTCTCACACACACACACACACACACGCACAGTATATAATGTGTATATGTAATTAGTTGTGTGTGTGTGTGAGAGAGAGAGCGGCGTTATGAACTTGTTTCTCTGGGTCATGTGACCTTAACGCGTTGGAACAGCACTAACATATTACTTTGATGATATCTGTGAATATGATCTGTTTGGATAGGTCTTTCTACGTTGTTGCTGAGCCGCTCATCACTGTAGTCAGCCCTTAAGTCATGCCTGGCCTCTCTCCACTTCCCTCCCAGGCCATCAGCTGCCTGAAGAGAGCCCACTACCTATCTCCGTTTGACTGGAAGCTCCTGTACAACCTTGGCCTGGTGCATCTGACCATGCAGCAGTACGCCTCAGCCTTCCACTTTCTCAGTGCAGCTGTCAACCTTAACCCCCGCATGGGGGAGCTCTACATGCTCCTGGCAGGTACCATGGAAACAGAATGCATCACCACCTTCCATCCCAACATGTGGGGTTATGCTATAGGTAGATCCTTTACAAGATACAACTACTGTAGGTGAACCTGCCCTGCCACTTGTAGATGGAGTGTGTTTGAACAGACACCTTTGAGTACAATCACAAGTTAGGGAGCAGGTATCTTGCTCACGGTAGTCAAGCATCCGAACCACTAGACTGTCCTGCCCCTATCCAACAAGATATACTGTGGACACGTTTGCTTAACTTAGACACAGGTGAAACTATAGCCGTGGACAAAATTAAGAGACCACTGCACATTGTTTAGAATGTAATAGTATGTATACACTGTAAATGTAAATAATATAGCATAAATAGAAGAATTTTACAAATATAAGTAAAAAAATACATTTATACATGCAATTGAAAAATACAAATGTATGAATATAACAAATCAGAGAAACTGCTTCAGTGGTCTCTTAATTTCTGTCACGGCTGTATATAATGTAGACATATGTTCAAAACAAGAGAGAGTAATGTCATACCTCTCTTGACAGCGTTCTATATTCAGATAGGTTTATGTTTCTTCCCCATGAATCTGCATGTGTCTTAAATGACATACATGGTTACATGGATGGATGGTTACAGTCATTTAAATGTCTGTGTTGACCTTACTGTCTCCAGTGGCACTGACCAACCTGGATGATGTAGAAAATGCCACCAGATCGTATGAACAGGCCGTGGCTGTGGATCAGTGAGTGCCTCTGTCCCATATAATCGTGGACTCACTGTGAATAAGGCTAATGCCTGCACTAAATCTGTTGAGGCTTTGCGCAGGTCAAACCCACTGGTCAATCTGAACTTTGCCATCCTGCTCTACAATCACGGCGATAAGAAGGGTGCCCTGGATCAATACCAGGAGATGCAGAGGAAAGTCAGCCTCCTCAGAGACGGCAGCACCAACGTTGAGTTTGATTACGAGGTGCGGTGCATTCTATTACTTTCAGCTAAAATCCTCATTGCGATCAGCATCTGTCTGTCTGTCTGTCTCTTATAAGCCATATGTGCCCAATGTGCCACTGCCAGCTGATGGACATGGCTCAGAAGATGGGGACTGCCCTGCAGGTGCCAGAGAGTCTGGTGTGGACAAAACCAGCTAAGGACTCCAAGTCTAAGGCCCTCTCAGCAGCAGCCACCAAAACGCCTGGTGCTCCTCTAGGGACTAACCAGGCACTGGGTCAGGCCATGTCTTCTGCTGCGAGCTACAGCAAGCACGTCAAGATACCCACAGGTACAGCTGCCGTGGGCTGCCTTACCATACGATGTTCTTTATATTCTATTGAGGCTGCTAATAGATAGCTCACAAGTCATTCAGGCAGTTAAGGGCACTTTAATGAATGGATGTTTGTTGTGATTGTCTGTTTCAAACGTCTTCTGCCAATACAAATGCAACTTCACAATTGAATTGAATTGTCCTGTGTACTCTACGTGTTTGAATCAGGATGAACCTTTTACCAATGCTGTGGTGCCTCCTTAGCCTGCCCCCGCCCGACTATTGCTCTCAGCGAAATAGTTCTCACTGAGATTATAGTCTGGAGACCCTGTTAGCATTAGCGTTTTCACAGCCACCCTGCTGGCGGTCCATTCGGGGTGGGTTAGTGAGATGAAGTCATGTGTGTTTCTAAACGGTGGTAGATCTTGATGAGGCGATCAAAACAGTTGTAGCAGAGCTGATTGGTTAAAGGCTGTCCAATAGTTTCAAAATTAACCAGAGGTCTACGCCCAGGAGGAGGGAAACGACTGAACACTTCCCAATGGAGCGTGGCTAGACCAAGTGAATTTGGCCTCCTACCTCAGTACATTGAACATAACGTGCAGACATTGCTTTTTATTTTTATTATTATGTCTTAAATAAACGGTCATGTTTGAAAATAATAATAATCGACTTGTCAAAACATTTTCCTGTGGAAAGTCAGACGGGTGGAAAGACTACTGCATGCAGTTCTCACACTGAAAGGCAAATGGCCACGTAACAGGAGCGTGCAGTCTGCCAGTCATTTGCTTTGCTGTTAACAAATAGAACAAGCATTTTAGAACAATGTGTTGTGGCATTCTGAAACAGCTGCACAGGTCTGCAAATCCTGCTTGGTATCTTGCCACAGATCTATAATGCAGCTGTGACTGCTTAAATGAACTGTACAAATATAGAACCAGTATCATTATGAGCAGATGGTGTCATAGGAAGAGATGTTTGATGTTGAATGATGAACTCTATACAGGAGCATAGCATTCGTGTACTTCAAATATTGTTGTGTTCCCTACAGGAGCCACCAAATCCCCCTCCTTTCCCCTTGAACCAGAACCTGATGTGGAGAGTGCCCCCAGCCCACCCAGCGACCCCCCTGGTTCCCCTGAACCTCAGAAGTCAGAGCCCCCCAAACTCAAAGCATAAAACCCAAAGTATAATGTACATCAGTGGTCATGACTGTGAGCATGACGTACATGTTGTCAAGCGCCTAGTCCGCACACCAGCAATATGTTGCGCGCATGGGCGTGCACTAACAGGCCGATCGTCTGCAAGAGTCTGAAGTATACTTTGAACAGCCCGAGTGCTCGGCGTATTGCGCGAGGCCGTGTTTTGTAGTACACTTTGGCCTTTAGAGTTAGATAAGATGAATGACTTCAATTAAGCGGTTTAGTCTGACATCATTCTTGTAGATGGTTCAAGAACACCACTGAAGCACCTGTGCTGGGTTTATAAGTCCTGGGTTACATGATCTGTATGTTAGACACAACTATTGGTGTACAACTTGCACTAGGATGTTCTGTGAATTGAAAGGCAAGATCTGTGGAGCCTGTGCTTTCATTTCTATGTCATTTTAAACATGTCACTGAGAATGCTCTTTTGGCTTTCTCTTTGCAATGAAGCAAAACATTTCTCTTATTCATGCAACTCCATGAGATCTTGTATATAGTATACTGTAGCAGGGCTTGCCATACATTATAAATTCATATTCATTCATAGAGCAATGTATTTATTATAATAAAAAAAGACAAGTAGACCATAATCCATGTTTTTTATTTCAGCACAAATTTGAATGATATACTCTTGTAATCATGTCTCATATTTCAGTGTCTCAAGTTTGTAAAACTCTGAAAGATTGACCACAAAAAGTCTGCAGGTCCAGAATCTGGATCCTTATCTTTTAAAGGTGGCAGCAGATATTATTGCTGAGTCTATTGCTCACATTTTTAATTTGAGTCTTAAGTCCAATTATATACCCAAACTTAGGAAAGCTGCTTATGTTCTACCCTTACATTAAAGCAAAATCACATTTACAGTAGCATTAATACAATATCATTAGCTGAATACATACATGGGCCTACACAACATACAGAGAACAGATATAAAATAAATAATGGTAGTTTAGAAGTCACTTAGGCATGTTGTGTAGGCCACTACACACTATCCAGCAGCAGAGCCTCTAGACAGCATATTATACAGACAGGTATTCAAACATATAGGCTATACAGTAGCATTTTGACTGATGTCTACATTCACATGTACACAGCTATTTTTAAACATGTAGGTTTTTCTATGCGTTTTGGTCTTTCATCCACACGTATAGTGTATAGGATCACTAAATGGAGTTTTAGCAACTCTTTCCAGGTTAAAGATATTTAAAAACTCCATATTCAGGCGGCCGAAATGGGTTTTCTCAGGAGGGTGGCTGGCGTCTCTCTTAGAGATAGGGTGAGAAGCTCGGCTATCCGAGAGGAACTCGGAGTAGAGCCACGGCTCCTTTGCATCGAAAGGAGCCAGTTGAGGTGGTACAGACATCTAGTAAGGATGCCCAATGGGCGCCTCCCTTGGGAGGTATTCCAGGCACGTCCAGCTGGGAGAAGGCCTCGGGAAAGACCCAGGACTAGGTGGAAAGATTATATCTCCACACAGGCCTGGGAACGTGGAATGCACGTGGCTCGGGAAAGGGAAATTTGGGGTCCTTTGCTGGAGCTGCTGCCTCTGGAGCTGTTGCCCCACACATAAGGTTTTGTTTACATAAGGCTTGAAAGCATGCCATTGCATTTTCATGTGAATTAATTTTTTTTTAAAATATGGACAGGATATTCTTTTTAAACGAAGCAGGAAAATCCCCTTTTTAAAATGTATTCGTTTACGTGTGGACTAGGCAAGAGAAACGGGGGCACCCACAAAGACAGGACCAACTTGTTTGTCAGTCTGAACATTAATTCAGTCCATAATTCTGAAGCATTGGGCAAACTTGTCACCTTTCTGCGAAATTCACCGTTTTGATTCCCAAATAGGTAATTCGTTGATTAGATCAGATGTTGTTGAAATTGGGGAGTGATGGGGAGGTGAGGTTTGCTATGTGCACAGTCAAAAGGAATGCCTTTGATTTGTCAAAAATATGTCTGTGATGAGATCAACCTCTCAAATACATTCCTGGCTTGTAGTGTATTAAGTGTAGCGCATCTGAGTACAGCAAACACTGAGAGAGGGCCATCTGGAAAGTCAGTGTTTTACTGCCCGCGTGCTGGATGCACTGCACGGAGCACATTGTTGCCACGTTTCAGAGGTTTTTCACCACCTCCAGCATTCTATGTAATTGGCTACGTTGCACTGCGTAGAATTTGTGCATTAGGCATATGTGTTTTGGAACAGTTATGTAGAATCACGATTGACTACAATTCAGATTCAATGTGGATGTGCCCATGTAGTGTGGTTTTGTTAAAAAAAAAAACATTATATTAACAGATTTCTACATTATAATAAAATATTCTAATTTGATTTCCATTTTGAATATGAAAAGAATGTTTCATATTCAATTTTAAACTAACTTTACAGTACCCCTGTGCAGGTCATGACATTCTTTACAATAGGCCTATAGTTGTAGTCTATAGGCTACATACAGTTAATATCCTCCCAGATCAATTTACTGGATGTCAAACCAACATTATTCCTCATGTGCCACAAGGCTGTATACCGTTTGCACAATTACAAGTTATTATGCTCCTCAGGATATCAGTTTGTT
This sequence comes from Typhlichthys eigenmanni, assembly GCA_027564635.1. Lineage (NCBI taxonomy): Eukaryota > Metazoa > Chordata > Actinopteri > Percopsiformes > Amblyopsidae > Typhlichthys > Typhlichthys eigenmanni. The sequence goes on from JAODUK010070273.1 coordinate 12,967, forward strand.
GAACATGGAGACTAATATAATATCCCTCATGTGTCACTTGTTTGATTTTATACCCTTTGTACAACTTTTTAGAATGCTTTGTGTGCCTATGTGCATACATAAAGTTATTGTACTCCCTCACGAGTTGGCCCCAGGATGTCAGACTGCAACATATAGACTATTATCCCTCGTGTCATATTTATGAAATATGCATTTTGTGCAGTTTTTGGAATTAAATGACAGTATATCCTGTCTGCTATATAACTGTCACATCTGTAGTGCAGATTGATGCTCAGAGAGTGCATCACAATGAAAAGAGCAGAAGGTGTGTTGTGCCTTCAGGACCCTATAGCTAAAATCTCAAATGTTGAGTTTGAATACAGAATGAATTTGCATAAACAGAAGAGGTTTATTTTGTTATTTATTATTGCATTTTATATATATACACATTACACAATTAGGATAAGGAATGTAATTAGAGATTGCCTCTAATTATAGAGTTTGATAATGAGCAATACAGGATTAATGACATTATATTGCATACAGTAATGACTTTGCAATGCTCTATAGTGTGACTTCAGTTGTTTTTAAAGAAAATATCTTAGATTCCCAAAAGGGCAATAGAACACAGTAGTAAATAAATATTGTTTCCTGAACTGACAACCTTGTCTGAGATGAGGTATTGCAAGATGTTCTGTGTCCCTGCCAAAGTCAATATCTATAAACCAATTATTGTATTTCATAAGTTTTATGCCATTCTCTTCCGCAATGGAACAGAAAATGTGCATCTTATTTTTTTTGTGAATACTGCCCTTGTCACTTAATGCACATTTATATGTACAGTTTATTTGTTGAATTTAACAGATGCTTTTATCCCAAACTCTGCCAAATTCTATAATTGTCTTTGACAATATGTATATTTGTAAATAGCTCAATATAGCCTATACTAAATAGGTAATCTACCTTTGTATGTAAGAAAACTGTTTTTGGGTAACTTAGTAAATAAGCATGCTATATCAACATGCTATTATGCTTTAAAACTAATGGCTAATAACATAACGTAACATGATAAAACAGATAAATGTTTTGTTTTTTTTCTTTTCATTTAGTTTTTATTACAGAAATAGACAGACAGACAGACAGACAGACAGACAGACAGACAGACAGACAGACAGATAATAACAAATATTGGTAATGGTAGTGCTATTATGTATTTGTGGTAGTTTTATAAATGTTTAAAAGTACCCCATTGGAATAACTGAAATATTTGACTATACTGTAACTGTACGCTCAAATGTGTTTCCTTTGACACTTTATTTCATTTAAATAGGCTAGGCTATCAGACAGGCTGTAAAGCATTATTTTAATCACTGCTACCTAGTGAAAATAGAACCCTGGGACAGACCGATTAAACAAGATAGTGTTTACAGCCATGCCTCTGTGTAATACTGTGCTGGTATCTGGTTTCACTGAGCATGCATTATTTGATATATTTAGGGTAGAATGGTGCTCTGTTAGACCTATTCTTATAGACACAACAGTAATAAGAGTGATTTACTGACAATTTCTTTTTGATGCCATATTTCAAATTAATATTGCAATATCCCGTGCAGTTGATTTGCCTTCACATTTTATAAAGCTGTCAGATTGGTGGATGACTGCAGATTTTGTTTGTTGGGGGGGAAAGGCTCCCAAATTCACTTGAAGAACCTGAACTTTTTTGACATTGTATAATAACCGTTAAATCTTCACAGACTTAACATGCTCCATCTATTTATTCTCCCACCGTTGCCCTTAACACTTTGTGCATCTTATCACAAACCAGTGTTTTGGAATTAGAAGTGCAATCGATGGATTAGCGCATAGAGCCCAGCCCAGGAACAGAATGTTAATTGACAGCCTCTCTTCGCAGACTGTTTTTGGGTGTCAAAGTGCTTATTCAATAATTAATCTGCCTAGCTTCACTAGACTGCTGCCGTATTTCACGATGACACTAATAATGGCTAATTATATGATGTTGTAAAATGCAGGTCTGTGTTTAAACATGCAATTTAGGCAGTGTAATGGTGCAACTAATGTATTTCCATTTTAATCACTCCGGCTTCTTCGTGAGGAACTGAAGGAGTGCGGGTTTGCATTTCAATAAAGCCGCTTGATTAAAGCGGCAAGGTTGTTTGTTGTTGCTTTTTTGCCAGATACTGTTTACCTCCTTCACCACCCCCCTGCCCCCAATTCATTAACTGCAGTGGAAAGACCCCCTGCCGGCTAACAGCTAAGGAGGACAGCTACTTCCCCGTCTCGCCACAAGCTCTGTCTCATTGTCTCACATCAATGTGTCTGCCATGAGCTGCAAGTGACAGTCATGGTGTGCGATGAGAGACCATTTCATTAGAGCTCCCCCAGTAACGCTCTCAACAATGGCTCCCTCCATTATTTGCTCACAAACACTTTAAATCTTATCTCCTGTCAATCCACATGCATGGACTTGAATATAAACCAGCCTGCAAGGAGAATGGTTCGCTTGTTGACAGCAGTTATGGAAAGGAACATTGTAAATGGGGTAATTTTCACACTTATCCCTTCCCAGGAAAAAGGGTATACTATTAAACATATATTTTGCATGGGTTAATTTAGCATATATACGGTGTGCATTCTTCTCTAAACATATTTATAAAAGGAGAGGAAAGCAATACAATTTAGGTCAATAAATCATAAACTCATTAGGTTTTCAAAGTCACTATAAACTTATAGGATCATAGTTTCCAACGTAATTGAAGCACTCCACTGCTCCCCATACATACACATGTATCCCCTTTGGCAGTGTTAGGAAGAACTAGAAGTTTCTGCATTAGAGAATACAATGATGTAACAAAATCCACCAGCATGTTTGAATGCGCCTTGGAAACCCAAATGAAAAGTACCTCTAATTTGAACCCTCAATAGCATTAATAATAATAACTTTAGGCTAACCTTAGCTGACGCCACAGCTGGCAAGGAGACAGTCTTCATTCATATAATGGGTGTGACATTATACACATAAAGAACTTGCCCCGATCAATCCTCTGTTGGCTGTATTGTACAGTAAATATACATTTGAAATAGTTGGTAACATTTTTAATTAAAAGTACTAAAACTACTTTTGACTATTATATTAATGGCCTGTATTACAATAAAATAAAAATTCACCTGGGTAAAAAGAGATGATTTTGTTACTATATCTGCTGCAGATATATGTGTTGTTGTTGATAGGTCATGATAAATTAATTTATGATATGGCCAATAATGTAGCCTATCTTATCATTTACAATTGATGCTAAATGTTGACTAAATAAATCCTTTATTTAGTCATTATAACAATAATATAATAATAAATATTTAATATTTTAATAATGGTTGACCCCCGAGTTACCTCTTGTGCTTCCTTACCACAGTCCTCTACTGGCACATGAATGAACCCCTATACAGTAGATGGTCAGCTTGGTAGACACGTAAAATATGGAAGCTGAAAATGCAGATTTCATTCAAGTCAAGTCAAGTCAATTTTATTTATATAGCCCTTAATCACATTGCAGTCTCAAAGGGCTTTACAACCTACA
>JAODUK010070284.1:0-16541 GCA_027564635.1 Typhlichthys eigenmanni
CCTTGGGAGGTGTTCCAGGCACGTCCAGCTGGGAGGAGGCCTCGGGGAAGACCCAGGACTAGGTGGAGAGATTATATACACTGGCCTGGGAACGCCTCGGGATCCCCCAGTCAGAGCTTTCCAATATGGCTCGGATAAAGGAGGTTTGGGGTCCCCTGCTGAACCTGCTGCCCCCGCGACCTGACTCCGGATAAGCGGATGACAATGAATGGATAGATGGATGGATGGATCATTTTTAATATTCCGGAGTGGGATTTGATTCACATTTTAATTTTGTGTAGGCTAGATATAAGGTTATATAAAAGGTTCAATATAGACAATATTTAAAAAATAGAGTAATTGTGGAAGACATTCCATCTGAAATAAAAACAAAAACTCTCCCTTCAATGACATATGGTGCACCCTTAAGATAAAACTACACCGCAGTGATTTTCGCTTGTGCGTGTAGGAGCGACTGCTTATCAACATAATTTAATCATTCATTTAATTTTGAATTAACAAAAGGCATAGAAAAGCTTGCATTTGATAATGCAAGCACTAGGCTACTAGATTTTGGTGTCAGTGTTGTGGTTCGCTCTTTAGTAGCTGTCAGTTATAGTACCACAAATGCCTTTTTTCCGTTTTCTGGGTCTGCCATAGACTCAGAAGGTAGCTGAAAGAGCGTCCTTGCACAAGCATCTTGTGCGTGGAATAGGGATGTCACTATACCAGAAATTTTGTAGTCGATAAACACCAGTGAAATTCCACAGTTCTCAATACTCATTTTGCTATCACGGGGCGAAATTTTTATTTATTTATTTATATACACATACACACACACACACACGTACATGTTGCTTTAACTGTTTATGTAGCTGTAAGTACATTACCAGTTATTAAAAGCTCAGTATATCAAGCTTAAAATGTATGCTGAGACTGCCATCAAAGATAAAGTCAAATGTCAGCGCTTCTGAGGCTGGGGTGTTATCTACAGTATGTGCCATGGGGTTGGCTACTGTAATATTGTCTGTACATAGCATGCATGGTCTAATGTCCGGTGTTTATTGAAATTAGCGGCTTTGTGTAGCCCACTCTGGGCTCCGAGGAAGTACCACCGGGACCTCCCTGACTGTGTCCGCACAAGAGTGCTCCTAAACACTCAGAGATCCGAGTTGGCGCCTAGGAGGTATCGGCAAGCACAAGGCAAAAAACGTTGGTTAAAATGCATTGTAGTAAATTACAGCATACAAATGCAACGCAAATATGTGATGAAGTCCAACATATTTTATTCGCTTCAAGGCTGATTTTGTTTCACTTTCGCCAGGCGATAAAATTTATTTATCAACGAACCATTGACGTCACATGACAATAGCGGAACTGTTTACTTTTTAGTCAGTCGGTAAAATCTTTATAAGATGTAAACTATGGCTGGAAAGGTCAAAGGCACCGTTTGCATATCTTACAGTACTGGTTTTTGTGAATGTATACTCACAAGCAGCTAGCTGAATATGAAGACAATGAAAAGAGAATGTCTGATTACAACACAAACAGGGATGTAATTTCATTCTCTGCTCAGGATGGAATTACTCTACTATGTCTTTACATAGAAAACAGTTGTTTGCTGCTATATTAATATTGAAGATATTGTATATCCCCTTTAATATAGTAAACTATTTTGTATATAAAGATGCAAGTAATTGAGTCCTGAACAGAGAAGCGCATCACTGTTTTCATAGCAGGTGTAAGTTAGCGCATCTGTGTGGGGCCCACATTTGGTATGGACTTTGGAGACGTTATGGAGAATCTGGTGTTTAGTACGACATCTAGCGGCAGACAAGATCATATATTAAAGAAACGTAACTTGAATGTGCTTTGATGGGTCTGAAAAGCAAAAGGTGCCACAATGCATAGGATTCCTAGAATATAACACTTAAGGTGCCTACACATGATAAGCGTCAATAAAGATCTGCGCTGGCTGTGCCACTGTTGTCCTATGCAGAGCAGTGACGCCCAACTACGCGGTACCGCTACCTTTGGTGTCACTCATATCTTGAAATTGCCTCCTTGCTTTGCGTTCAAAGTTCAAATTATTTAAACTTTGCAAACTAGTTGCTGCTGACCTTTGTAAGCGCAACTATCTCTAGCCTATGTGACTGACAGAAGCGGCAGTGAAATTACAAATGCATCCTATACTCTGCCTCTGTAATCCTCACAGTTTTTCTGGTTTGAGGGGTTAGTTTACCTTCTGATTAGCCTACACTCTCATATTGTTATAGTCAGATGTTGAAGTGGAGATAACCTGGTTGTTCAGACAGTGAAAATACAAACGATATTCAGAAAAAAATTACAAAATAATTATTTGACGCTTATAACGGTAGAAAAATATATTTTCATGGTTTAGCATTGCTAGCTAGCGGGAGTCCGTTCTTCAAACTCTGGTAGCGCATCGTCCTCGTTGCCTAGAGACATGTATGCCCTGTGCCCTACCTCGCGGTGAGCAAAGCGCGAATCATGTGAAGGCGCCTTAATGAATAATCATTACACCCACTACTTACTCTCATCATCACTATCTGCAGACTCGTCCTGAGAAACAGAAACAGAAAAATAAATCCAATGTTAGATTAATGGGACATTTTAGAATAAGCATGCATTCAGTGTTCATTTGAATAAATCATCAGGAGTCTTTGACAAGCATGCAGTTGGAATAACCAAGAAAATAGTGCTCTTACATCATCGGCACCATCTAGATCAGGTAGGTCATCCTCACCACCCATGTTGTTCATCATCTACATTATTACAGCAGTCAAAGTAATAAATCATTTGCATTAAATAATTATTCACTTGTCTAAACTGGTACTTTCATAGACCAGTTCAATAGGACATGTGCATTTTTGCTTACATCTGAAAATTGGTCAAAGTTGCCAAGCTCCTCATCAGAGTCATCCTCCCAGTCTTTCCAATTGTTGAAGTCAACACTGAGCCAGGTCAGCTGTGGAAAACAAATATTTGCCATAGTGTTTATTTAGGACATTCCAATATACTTTTACTATACAACACTGTAATTATACCCCTTTGATTTTATTCCATTTCCCCTTATAATTTTGTAACTCACCTTAGCTTTCTCTTTTGTTAGTCTAGGCCATGCCTTTCCTGGTTCTGCTTTTCGTAAACAGCACAATACTGAGCGATCTGTGCGTTTGTGTTTGGATTCCTGTTATCACAAGTATAAAAAATGTTTATTTTTAAATACTGTATAAAATATTAGAGTGCCATTTCTTCAACGCCATCAAAAAAAATAAAATAAAAAAAAGGGTCAAAGCAATCTAACTTACATTTTGATCAATGGCTTCAAAAAGGTCTACTTCGTTCTCGTGTTTTACACCGTCAGTCCCTCCAAGACAGCTGTGGGTATAAAGAAAATTTAGAGCTACACAAACAAGAAGTGGCATGTTTAATTCCAAAAACAGTCATGTTCCTTAAAGGGAGATTTGTGGCAAACTTACCTAAAACCAAATTTTGTTTTATCAAAGTTTATCTTGACATCCTTGCTGTCTGCTACACAGAATTCAATGAAAACAGAGTCCCTCCTATCATACCACTTGGCTGTTGCTGGATGCCTTTGTGAAGAAAAACATGTCAACCAGCATTTAATATCTATACAAATGATTACACCTACACATACTGCAGAGTCGACACATTCTGGTTGTCCAGAGTGCATTCCCCCATCTTTATAATATAAATAATAAAAAATTACAGGTCTGTACTTTATGGCAGGTGGCCCAATCTTTAGAAACAGTAGTCTGGCATCAAAAAGCACGTATATCAAGTTCCCATATAGCGTCTAGTTACTAGTCAAGCCAAGAGGTACCGTACAATGACAAAATTGTTTACGATAGCTTAGTAGTTTTAGACATTTTAGATGGGCAGTGGACTTTCACGTATTAAAACTGAACAAGTAGAAATGTAGTCACCAGCATCCAGTCATTGGTTATGTGATTAGAGTTAACAATTAAAAAATAATTAATTGGGTGAAGATCATCCACCTTTAAGGGTGTAACCACACACCCAAAGAGCGTTGTTTCAGGGCTAAAGTGTACGTTTACTTAGAAGTATGTCCAATTTATGGTAAAACATCGCTGGTACTCTCAAGGGCTATTGCATATGTTAGCTACCGTAGTGGTATTCTTAAACACAGACTATCCTCAAATGCTATTCAATCCCTGATTCAAGATGTTATATTGCACTATTAATGCCCCGATTCAAATGTAAAAGTATGTCAATGTCTTTGTCACTTTCGAAGCGGACTCATCATCTAGCACTGGCTTTCAGTATGAAGATAACTATAAAATCAAGGCTAACGAAAGCTAATGTTAGCCATGGCATGTAACATTAGTTAAGCCATGCGGTGCACCTGACCCATGCCAGCAGTAAAATAACCCTAAATGTTAAGATCTCATTCGAAACAGTAGTTGATTTCAGCATTAATTATAAACACAATGTTTCAGTTAACCAGCTAGCACAATTTTTTGGTTTACATATCACTAGGATAAGGCCAACCTCCCGCCTTTAGAAAAGCATGTTGGATGGCTAGTAACATTAGCTTTCTTACTGGTGTGTTTAGTAAGCAACTGTCTTATGTAGCAACCCCCTGCTAATTGACAGAAACTTACATGTTTGGAGAAGTTTGATCTTCACAAATAACCACTTTCGTCTTCTGTCAACTATGGTATCAAAATGATGACCGTACACTAATGCTACCGCTCCAATGACTTGACTATACTTCGGATCTTCTTGCGTACTAGAATGACGTTACTGACGCAGTTGGCACGTTAGACGTTTCTAGAGCCTTCACTAAGCATTATCAAATGCATTATGAAATGCATTATCAAATGCGTGAATACGGCTAATATAAACTGTAAATATATAGCTTAATTGCACTAAACTGACCTGATTTATAACTGGGGTTTAGACAAACTTGATGCTGCGTGACATGCATCAGAATTATTAATTTGTGCGTAACGTTTGCTAAACGTTTAACCCTGCTCACAGCTACTGCGTTTATTTCGTAGAACTACGCAATCTGCGTAGCACTAATACTACTACGCAATGATATACAAGACACTGAAACAGGCCTTTATTCTGTCCACACTAAACAACTCTATATAGATATATTCTTAGACTTAAAATAAATACAAATAAAAACCAAACTTCAATTTTATCAAGCCACAATTTTATTTCCATCTCAGGTATAAATTGTACAAACAAATGTAGATTAAATCAGCAACCTTTCTTGCACCCTTTGCCGGCAGTATCCCATTACATTGTCAACTCCTGCAAAGCAATAGACATTTTAATTAGAAGTGAAAAACAATTTAAAATTATAAAGAAACATTTTTTTTCATCTTCTCAGAACAGAAATACTGGCTTCAGAAAATTCAGAAGAACGAAAGTCACTGTATCAATCATCATCAAAGAGTTAAATTCACAAAACACATTTTTAATTTTCTTATTCTTACCATAATAGCATTGACAATATCATTATTGTTGTTTTTCAGGGCTCGTACAGCCTTCGCCCGCGACACGTTTGCTTGTGACATTACAAGTTCAATGTCCTTTACCTCAACTCCAGTCTCATCAACCTTGAGAAAGCATAAGTAATAATCTTCACTAGCAAACAAAATTTGAGAAACAAAGTTAATTTCACAAAATTGTTGAGACAGTCTTACTTCTTCCTCTTCGCTTTCCTCCTGTACTGTTGGCGTCTGTGTGTTTTCCTGGATGTTTGAAACCGCTTCTCCCTGTACCTTGAACTTTTCTGCTGCAGCCAGCTGGGCTTGCTGGGAAAGATCCTCGATCTAAAGGTAATATAGAGAAATAATGTAGCAGTGTTCACAATATTAAAATTATTTTAGTATAAATAGGATATTAACTTAGTTACATACCTTAGCCTCACCAAAAACAATGTATGTGTCTGATGCAGGGCTCTTGTAGACATCTGGTTTGGTAATGACAAACAAGATGTTCTTGGACTTGCGAATTGTGACCCTGGTAACTCCTGTTACTTGTCGAAGACCAAGCTTGGACATTGCCTGCAGAAAACAAGTTTATTGTAAGCAAGTAACAGCAGCAATGACAAAATGTTCCATATAAATAATAATTACCTTTCGTGCTTTCTTTTCACTTCGGCTCTGTTTGGCTTTGCTGACAGGTTCCTCGTCTATTTCGGCAGCTGCTGCAAGCTACAGGCCAACATTCAATTATTCGCCATGGGGGGAAAACGGCAATGTTGTTTTTATTTTTTTGTTAATGGTAGTATAGTAATAACAAAAAAATGTATACAGTTCTCTTCTCAGGACACAAAGGTTGGCTTCAGCATAATCAGAAGAACGAAAGTCAATGTCAATCATCACAGAAGAGTTTAGGTAAACATCAGTCAGTAAAGAATCACGTAAAGATTCAAGTAAACGTTCACCTGAGCCTGCTGCGTCTGTGTCTGTGCAGAGTCCTGATCCTCCAGCTCAGGTACCGACTCATCACTGTCAGACTCTGTGCCAGATCCTATACACCAACAACAAAAAACAGTAAGCCCCAACATGTGTGCTGCTTTGCACGCTAGCAAAAAAACAAATAGTTTCAAGCCTGGGGAATGAACACATTTAAGATAAAATGAAGTGTTTAACGTATACAGTAAACCTTTCAAAGATGGTCAAGTGGGGAGAAACTGGAACCTTCTATAATTTTATACAAAATCCATACCAGAAATTAAGAACAAACAAACTGAAGCTAACCAGGTTAAATTACACAAAATAAAAGTTGAAATGTACTTTAGTGCAAAGTTAGCCCTTGCTTTCACATCTAAAACCAAATGTGTATGTACATACAATACATGACTGAAAATAAATTTGCAAAAAAGCAGATCCAGCTTTATTAATTTAATGTTTATATTTAATTTAGAATATAGAAAACAAAGTCAGTCAGAAAACCAAGCTGCCACAAGGGGACAGTTATAATTTTGTAGAATAAAAGAGTGAGAAATACCATTATCATTGTTGATCACAGGCTCCACCGTGACTGGGGTTTTAACAGGTGTAGGGGCAGTTTTGTTTGAGTCAGGTTGAGATGTGACTGTACTAATTATCTCAACCGGGGGCTTAACGGGGGCAGGTTTTGCAACAGCCTCCGCAAAAGTGAGTTTACGGGGAGTTGCAGCAGGTATGGCAGGTTCAACAATAGCAGGCTTCAGGGGAGCAGGTTCGGCTGTTGATTTGGAAACAGGTGAAGGAGCCAATTTATCTACTTCAAATGGGGTTGCCTTAAGGGCCTCTACAGACACAGGCATGGTCTTTACAGCCTCTTTGGGAGTTAGTTTAGCCACCTCACTGGGGGCAAGCTTAGGCTCAGAAAAGGGCATGGCAACCTCCTTTGCCTTTGCAACAGGAGTGGCCATCTCCACAGCTGCAGCCTTGGGCTCAGCAGCAGGAGATGGCTTCGGCTCGGCAGCCGGCTTGGCAACCTTGGGCTCGGCAGCCAGCTTGGCAACCTTGGGCTCGGCAGCCTTAACAGGAGCTGGTTTGGGCTCGGCCGCTGGCTTGGCAACTTCAATTGAGGCCAGCATAGGCTCAGCAGCCTTAACGGGAGCTGGTTTGGCAACCTTGGGCTCAGCAGCCTTAACGGGAGCTGGTTTGGCAACCTCAGGCTCAGCAGCCTTAACGGGAGCTGGTTTGGCAACCTCAGGCTCAGCAGCCTTAACGGGAGCTGGTTTGGCAACCTCAGGCTCAGAAGCCTTAACGGGAGCTGGTTTGGGCTCTGCAATCTTGGGCTCGGCAGCCTTAACGGGAGCTGGTTTGGGCTCGGCAATCTTGGGCTCGGCAGCCTTAACGGGAGCTGGTTTGGGCTCGGCAGCTGGCTTGACAACCTTGGGCTCGGCAGCCTTAACGGGAGCTGGTTTGGGCTCGGCAGCTGGCTTGGCAACCTTGGGCTCGGCAGCCTTAACGGGAGCTGGTTTGGGCTCGGCAGCTGGCTTAGCAACCTCAATTGAGGCCAGCATAGGCTCAGCAGCCTTAACGGGAGCTGGTTTGGTGACCTTGGGCTCAGCAGCCTTAACGGGAGCTGGTTTGGTGACCTTGGGCTCAGCAGCCTTAACGGGAACTGGTTTGGGCTCTGCAGCCAGCTTGGCAACCTTGGGCTCAGCAGCCTTAACGGGAGCTGGTTTGGGCTCGGCAGCTGGCTTGGCAACCTCAATTGAGCCCAGCATAGGCTCAGCAGCCTTAACGGGAGCTGGTTTGACGACCTTGGGCTCAGCAGCCTTAACGGGAGCTGGCTTGACAACCTCAACTGAGGCCGGTTTAGGCTCAGCATCTGGCGTGGCAACCTCAACTGAGGCCGATTTAGGCTCAGCAGCTGGCTTGGCAGCTTTACCATGTGCAGCTTTAGGCTCAGCAGCTGGCTTGGCAGCTTTACCATGTGCAGCTTTAGGCTCAGCAGCTGGCTTGGCAGCTTTACCCTGTGCAGCTTTAGGCTCAGCAGCTGGCTTGGCAGCTTTAGGCTCAGCAGCTGGCTTGGCAGCCTTACCCTGTGCAGCTTTAGGCTCAGCAGCTGGCTTGTGCTCAGTTGCAGGGTTGGTAACCTCTAAGTGGGCAGGGTTAAGCATAGGAACTTCAACAGAAGCAGCTGGTTTACCAAATTCAAGTGGGACAGGATTAGGAACTCTCTCTACTGCTTTAGAACTAACTGGACCAGCCACAGAAGACATTGTAGATTTTGCAACCCCTTTGTCAGAGGGTACAAAAACAGGCATCTTGACAGGTTTCTCAGGTGGAATAAGTGGAGGAAGATCATCCTCATCTACAGGTGCTGTAATAGGGGAATCTTTAGGAGATGCTGCCTTAACCTCAACTGATTTGGAAGGGCCAGCAGCAAGAGTATCCAAGAATGACAGCGGGGCGGGTGTAGCAGGCTTAGTTGTTACTTTAAAAGCAGAGGGAGATGACACAGGCTTGGCAGCAGTAGCAGAGACATTTAAAGGCTCAGCTAGGGCAGGTTTAGCCTCTGCCAATATTGGGTCTGACTGATTTGTTGTTTTTTCCTCTGAGGTTGCTTTGGACACAGGAGGCACAAACCCCTCTCGTTTATGAGATTTCACTTGTTTTCCAGCTTTAACAACTTTCGGGGTTGCCCGATTGCTTTGACTGGAGGCAGAAGATCCTCCAGGGGATGACGCAAGGGGAGAAACCAAGGGAGAGAGTGGGGTGGATGAAGGAGTAGATTTTGGGGAAGTCGGTGAGGAGGAACAGGCAGACATTGAAGAGCGTTTTCTTCTGCCAGGGACAGCCTTTGGGACAGAGGTACTCTGTCCACTCTTGGCATCTTTGCTTTTGGGCTTGGCTGAACTGGGAGCAGCCTTTGGTTGCTGGGAGGCGGCTGGGGCAGAAGGTGTGGCTGAATAAAACAAACATCTTCTTTAAAATTTAGCTGGGAGGGTCCAATTCATTATCATGCGGGTTAAGTGATTGGCAACTTTCCTTCACACGGTTAGAAGAAAAAAAAAAGCCTTTATTTGAATGCAAGACCCCATTCAAAAAAAAAAATGTTTTAACATTAAACTACATACTTCCACTTTTGTTAAAACCACACATCTGTTAAATACGGATGCACTAAGGGCACAGACATCTCTTGCAAAGCTAAACACATTTTAATTGGCAGGCCCATTAGGTTGTTGTGTTTAATATGTTATTGTATGGGGTGAAAATTGAGGGCCTGCCAAATTGGGACTACATCGACATAGACCCTTACAGCATGATAATGCTCTAAAAGGTGAAATCTCATATCTAGATTCAAACTAGGAGTGTTTATTGCTGATCCAGATATACATACAAACTGACACGCTAGGCAATCTCCTAGAGGATCCGAGGTAACCGTCTAGTAAACTGCAGTGTATGCTTTCAACTCAAACAGGTGCAACCAATTTCATCATTTGGAGCATCTTTGGCCAAGCCTATCGCTTCTGCTACAACTATCTCAACAAGACAAACCACAATGATTATGTTTTCAATTGTAGAAACACCATTTGGATGAAGCAGTGATACTCCAGTGAAGATTCCCTGCATTACAGGAACAGCAGATTTTGAGAGCTTCCCAGCTGATTGTGAGGAAAGGAGGAGCCCAAAGGGTACAGCAAGAGAAGGGTAATAAAAAGACAAGCATGTAAAATGTATCCAATTAATATACAGAGCCCAACAAGGGTTAAACATTTTTGCAAATGGCCCGGTGGGGCCAGTGGGTTTCAAGAAAGTTTTGCTGTCCCTCCTTCAAAATTAGTAATTGATCAGTGTTAGAACAAAACCAAATAAATGTATTTTAACCTGTAATTAAATATGTCCTGAATATTTTACAGTGTATAGAAACATAATGCATTTGCATTGTAAAGTTAAAGCTGAATATTTGACAAATATTTACATTCATCTGTTATGTCGAGTAACCTACTACATGTTATCCTACCTAAATACTATTATTTTCTAGATATGTTGATACAACAGTGAATTGCCCGTTTTACTGTCCCGAAGTTGCGTTTTACTGGCCCCTGGCCATCGTTATTGTCGCGCCCTGATGTACAATGGGACAACTATGTAGATTCGGCTCAAAAATGTAAGTTGGTCACAGATACCATTATTTGAAGCCTCTCCAGACTGATTCTCATGGCAAAGTCAAACTGAAGCTTGCAAGATCATTATGGTTTCACTAGGCTACCTATATAGTCTAGGAGTACCTAATGTATTTATGCAGATCATTAATTGATGCTGGTGGCCTAGTGTGATATGTAGGGGTAGAAGGTCATATCAAACCACAAAAAAAACAAATAAGGCCTACAGAAATATGTAGGCCATTACTAAACAATTCAATGGACTCAAAAGTCTCAAAATGCTATACATTACATTTATGAAAAATACAAAATCTAAGGCTTTTGCCAGCCCATCCAACTTTAATCTATAGGCTACTAAATTGGGATTTAGGACCAATTTAATATGCCCCTATATGATACAAATAATAAATGCTACCAACTGTTTTGGCTTAACCAGAGACATAACGCCCTTATGTGCGGATAATCTATTTTTTTTCCTGCCTTCCAAACCTCTCCCTTTTTGGATTTTGGATTGCTCAAGTAAAACAGGTATTTGATTAAGGCTGTGTTTAAAGCAAACGCGGCCAACTGAACCGAGGCTATTATGTTTTCGCATGGTGCCACGGACATAGTGGGAAATCTACCTATTCTCAGGATGGGCAGTCCAATTATGTTTTACACAGTAGCCTACCTTTCTGTGACGTCGCTGATCTCAAAATAACACTAAACATTGCATTTTTCTTTTGCATTAAGTCAGCCTCTGCATGCTAGTTTGCATCCATTTTCAAAATAATGATATGTAATGGAGTCGACGAGGAAAACAGTTGTCCATCTGCCCGAACACGGAAATCTTAACAGAGCCGTTAAGGAGACAAAAATAGACAGGCAACAAGCCAGCTTCACGCAATGCAAAGTAAGTAAAGAGCTCTACAGCTGCTTCCCCCGGTTGACGTGGTTTTTATAAACACGTCGTGTTATAGTCACACAACGCCACATCGCAGTTTCGATTGTGATGCGGCTCATCGTGCAGCCCTATAACATATGCAGGTAAAATGTCATAACTGGTGCCAATGCTTGGATCAAGATACTCTGGATTACCTATACCTTCCTTTGACATGGCACAACACAATTCTTTCCTTTCATATTTTAAGATAGCACTGCTGCCACATAAATAGGTATGCATTTATACAAGTTACCAATGCTAGCAATTACGTCTTCCTCCATTAACCTTTGTAGTTTCTTAAATTGTGTTATAACGCCATTAAAAATAGCAAGGCTAACCTAAAAATGTAATTGTTTCAAAAAGCGAGCAATATGTACTTGACTGCATGACGAATTAAATGCTGTCTTTCATAAAACCAGTGATACGAGATTCAAGTTAACTGTGCATACATACTTTTACTAAATAAAATCTGTTAATTGTTAAATGATCAGTAAATAGATGTGCAATAACATGCTATCACCAACTAATGTATCACAAGTACACACACCATGCAAGGTTGGACTTCAAGTCATAACTGGTGCAAATGTAGACTAGTCCCATGCATAGTTCATCAAGCCTAGTTGTAAGTCATCAGATGACATCAAAGTTTGCATACATAAAGGGGTCTTGGATGGGCTTTGGGGGTGGGGGGTTAAATGTTGTCCATTTAGAAGGTAAAGTTCATTTGAAAAAAATATTTATAAAAATAAAATAAAAAGCTAGCGACTAAAATGGCTTGTCAATTCCCTAAGTCTATAGCAGCTGACATCTTGGTAAATAATCCAAACATATGCGGAGAAGTCCTGTGCAAGACATTTCTGGTGGCATTCCACAGATCTATCACCTGTTTAATCAGCTGTCTGTTGGCCAACCACTTCAACCAAAATATCATTAGGAAGTTAAAAAAACACATACAATACAAACTTTGACGTTACCGTTATCAGACCTTAAACATTTTTATGGTAAGTGGTCATTTATAAGTTCCAGGACCCCCCCCCCCCCCCGTGTTAGACCATGCCTGCTCAAATTATGTTTATACGAACCAGTCTCTACTTGTGGCTGCTGCATCTCCTGCTCAGTGACAGGGACCGTTTCTGTGGCTTCGCCAGGCATGATTTCTGAAAAATATATATAGAAGCAAGACAGCAGTTTATTATTACTACGCTTGACTTAAAAACTTAAATTTACTGGTTAACATAGCAAAGGGCATTCATTACACACTAGACTGATCTTATCTCACCGGTCAAGCTAACAACCCCAGGCTTCATCTCTCATGCCGTTGAGCTGTGGCTCTACCGTAGCTACGGTACCTTTGGAAACGTGTTTGCTATTGCTAATTCACAAGTTTGCTGCCTAAGCAGGGAGCGCTGGTTACATGGCATAGCAGGGAGCGCTGGTTACATAGTATACACACCCGGGTCACTCCGCAGCCTTACATTGTAACATAGTACGAGTTTAAACATAACCATTTTACCAGACACATTCATACACCTCTTAAAAGTATAAAAAGTACGCAGTAAAACGATGCGAAACATGTAAGCAACAAAAGATGTCTAGCTCGAGTCATGTTCCCCCATTTTGAGTCGGTAATCGGGAAAAGAAACATATTCACTCTTTAGAAAAGCTTAATGGATAAATAATTGCACAGGTGACAATACCATCGATCGGTCAAACATAAAATATATTTATTACACTTTAAGGTATGTAGTAAATACGAAGATGACTGTAGATTGTTGCGAGAGACACTTACCAACTATGGATGCTATATCCAAGATGGCTGAGAGAGAAATTCTGACCTGTTTCGCAGTGATATCCGGTTAACGAACAATATTCTTCTTCCGGGTCACCATAAGATACGTCCTTTACCTACTCGTTCTCCACTTTATTTAACCCGAGAACCTCTAATCAAACATCACACAAGATCAGAATGTTCATTAGTAATTTTGAGAAAAATATAGCCTACTACTACTGCTACAATTTATTAAATATAAGTGTTTATTCAGTTATTCTGTGTAAATATATGAACGCATGTTTAAAAGAAAATACTTGGTCATATGGTCATATTCACAACTAACCAGGTTTGTGACAAACTTGTTAAACTTAGACTTAAATGCAAACATAATTAGACTCCAAAGAGGATCTGTTATATAATTTATTTATTTAAAAAAAAAAATCGATTGATCACAACTGTACATTTAGGCAATATAATACAAAAAAGGGGTACATAAATGTTAAATTGTCATACATTAACTACAGTGGTAACAAAAATAGATTTGGGCATGTCAACAGTCGCACCTGAAAAAAAGGTATTATCCTTATTCTCCATAGTACATTAAATATAAACTATGAACGGTATCATGCGAAGCTTTTAGAATTCCCTGTACCAGTTCAGAAGTCCTTCTGAAGATCTGCAAGAAAAAAAATAAAATGCAGGAAAAAGTAAAACTAACTAATGTAGGCTATACCATTACTAACAAAAACATACCACTCTTTTTAAGAAGCTCTCCTTTCCATGAACCAGACATTTCTTCTAGAAATTGATCAAAGTATTTGACATATTTCGCCAAGCTTGTTCGTTTATAATCTGTGGAAACATTAGCAGCTGGTTACCACATTGTGTTGTTTATTCACTATATATTTACAGAATAAATGTGTACATGCCATGCATAAAAACATACATATGTAAACTGAAAATGTAAAATGGTCTTTAGTAACATCTTAAGACACCTCTAATTCTTCGTCTCTCTGCTGCATCCTTCTCATTTTCTTTGGTGTCTGCCTTAGCGTCCTCCTTTTCTTCTGGCCTGGGACGATCCAGCTCCTCACATATCTGACTGGAAACACAGACAATGTTAGCTCTTGACTGTGCCAACTACAGTTTAGCACGATAAAGCAATTCAATTAACTTGATATTACCTGATTGTGGGTACGTCAAAGGGATCAAAGGTGTCCAATTCCCTTATGTTAATGGGGACAGAAATGCGCCCTGGTCAGAAAGAAAACAGTAAAAAATTTAAATGTTTAATCAGTTACATCAGTCTTGGCATTCTCACTACAGGTCTGTACTTACCTGTTTTGGGATGAACACTGAAAGGGCTCTTTAGCAAATGGTTAACGCCTTTACTGACATTGATGTCGAGCCGTGGGTAACAGTACTGCAACATGATTTCTTTCTCAAAGTGGTGGCCCTTCTTGACTGTAGTCTGGATCAAAGAAAAAGTGTCAAAAAATGTCTGCTAGAAGATTTCTGCAAACAATGTGTCAACATCAAACAACAGGCATATTTATTCTCAAAATACTACACAATCATGTACCGACCCGTTTTTTATTTGCCAGGTACTTGAGCCTTTCCCAGCGGGTATCTGGGTTCTTCTCAGACAGGAAGTACAGGTTCAGTTCCTTTCTAACATGTATGCACCTAGTTAAGTTTATTTTTCTGTTGACAATACAAACATAATCTAGTGCATGTAGTATTTGAAAAATTACTAAATTATTTATTCATGCACAATAGTATTACAGTAGCAAAACAACATTCAGAAACATAAAATTTATTTTTTGTAAATATTACATAGCTCTAATGTGAGTATGTTTTTGTTAAGGGAAAGTACAAGTTAAAGGAACTATGAATAATCTTGTCTGCCACTAAATGCCACACTAAGCACCAGCATCTCAAATCAAAACGTATGCATTGTGGGCCACACACACACGCATGCACACACACGGGCTATAAGAACAGAGCAGCTTGGATTACAACACACAAAAGGAGTGTGATGTCATTATTTGCTTAGGATGCAATTACTCCACTATATCAAATAGAATATAGCCGTTTGCTGCTATAATAAAGTTTAAAATATCACATAGGACCTTAAATTATAAAAAGGATATCTTCAGGCACAAGTGCTAGTACTTTGTCTATAGTCTCCTTGTTGCCCAAAATGTCTTGTCCCTGTAATGCATACTGTGAAAAGTAGTGCTCCATCTTTGCCAGGGACTCTCTGTTGGATTGTGGACAGATATGCAAATAATGTCATAAAATGCATTACTGTGGAATAGCTCTCGAATTAGTGATAAATTTATCTTACCGGATGAAAGGATGAATTGGATCAGTTAAGACTACTTTCTTTAAAGTCTCATCACCACCCTATAAAAAGATGAAGGGAATACTTGGCTATGTCAAAAGTAAAAACAAATGATCCCATCATACATCACCAATAAATAGCAAGGTACCATTATGGTAAATGGACTGCATTTATATAGCGCTTTTCTAACCTTTCAGCCACTCAAAGCGCTTTACAGTATTTTGCCTCACATTCACCCATTCGCACACACATTCATACACCGATGGTGAATGCTGCCATGCAAGGTGCGACCTACCACCGGGAGCAGTTAGGGATTAGGCATCTTGCTCAAGGATGCTTACAGGTAGGTCAACCCACGACCTTTCGGCTGGGAGCCCAACACCCAGACCAGTAGACCATCCTGCCCCATTAATGTAAATATGTTTACCTTCACCAGGCTGAGGTATTCTGCCACAGCAGAACGTGCTGCTACAGACAGCTTTCTTGCTGCATCATCACACACCCAGCAATGTATGCCTCTCCTCCCAGAATATACCCACAGGAGGTTCCGGAAACCAAAATCCTCTGGATAGGCCATAGAGGTTATTATGAGATGCATTGCTATACTGTAATTCACAGGCAATAATAATAATAATAATAATGTTGCATGTTGTTAACTCACCTCTCAAAGCTCTATCAAGGATATCAATAGCAATAGTCATCAAGGTCCAGCACTTGGTGCAAATGTCTGCAGCACTGAAATTTAAGTAATATATGTCATTGTTGTTTTCAATTGCATGCCAACATCGCCCAGCACTGTTGTCTCACACTGAATATGAACGCCAGTTGTCCTATACAAGTTGTCCTATATGTGTGTAGAGATAGATTTTTTTTTTTATATATA
>JAODUK010070295.1:0-20973 GCA_027564635.1 Typhlichthys eigenmanni
CTGTACAGCACTGTTTATACTGTATTTCTGTATGGGGTTCTGTCCATCAATAAGACAGCTTAAGACAGTATGATGAATTAACTATATGATTTCTTGTCCCATTTTGATGTGTGGTCATCAAATTACCAGCCCTTTAAAATAAGAACAAATACACTGGGCAACACAAAAAGAGCTCCTACGCAGTTTGCCTATATTAGAAGGAAATAATTAGCCTGGCTCTTTGGAAGGAGAAGGAGGCATTTGCATTTATTTGAGTTCCCTTTATGAGAGAATAATCGAGCACTACCTGGACATCTCACGGGGAAATGGCTTGAATTCCAAAGGTCTCCTGTTCAGTCCCACATTTCTCTCCGAGGTACAGAGCTGTAGGCTTTATCTACACAACCAGCCCCTCTGTGCAATATGGTACTATAATGTGCACACTTTCACACACGTGCACACACACACATACACACTCACATGCGCGTGTGCGCACACACACACACAAATAATGTGAGCAAACAGAGTACGGTGTTTCAAATAAAAGCATCTGCTAAAATAACTGAACAGGAACACGCACACGCACACGCACACACACAGGCAGCCAGGTGTAATTACTGTCAATGCGCTGAAAGGGGCTACAGCCAGCTGCCTCACTAAATAGGCAAACTCATTTTTTTGTTATTGGAGAAACAACAGGACCATGACAACTTGCACGCAGGGCGACTACAGAGTAACCTGTTCTAATGTTAATGACCCCATTTATTTGTGCTTTTTTATGTTCTATTACTAACGGGCATTTATAACCTGAATACATATCATTATCATCTCCAAACAGGTAAACATTTATTTTCCCTGTGACTGCCTGTGGAATATGAATAGTTTACATTATTCATGGTCGTAAAGTGACCTCTGATTCTAGGTTCCTCCAAATGTTGCCAACTATATGTCTATTTGTCTAACACACATTTGATATTTCTTGAAAATATGCTCAAAAATGTGTTTACGTGCATGCTTTTGAAATACAATGAAATGTATTTCAATACCAATCAGCCATGATTATGTTACCTGGTTGTGGCTAATTACTGGGCATGGAGAAACATTTTCCTCCTTGCAGGAGCCAATCACCTATTAGTACATGGCCAGCCTGTCAGAAGGCCACTTTACACTTTAACAGAAGAAACCGCCTGGTCATGAAACCTTGAATAGAATTATCAAAAGGGACCATGAGGTAAATTATAAATGCACCATCTCGTAATGAATTGGCCTTTAGTTGATTAGCTCCTTTGTTAGCCACACTAGCCAACAAAAACTAGACAAAAGAAGAAAGAGATAAACAGTTTTTGCAGATGATGATGATGATGAGGTGTTGGCCACTGTTTAAATGTACATCAAAATATCACTGTCACAGAGCTGAAAGATGTCAGGATTTATGAAAGACAATTGCCCAGACTCCAGGACCAAAACATCACTCGAAACGTAAAATTGGTTCAGACAAGGGTAGACATTACTATCACTGCATAAGGACTGCTCTGTTTCAAGTCACCAGGATATATATTTTGTTTTACTTTAGTGGGAATGTTGCTTCTTGTAATTGCTGTTATTGTGTGCCTTGCACCTGTAGTGGTTGTCAGCTGAAATGTAAAGCTTGCAATATAAAAGCCTTACCCTGCATTCTCACAAGCTATTCTGGAAACCATTGACCAGAAGTATTTTCTGTGACCACAAGCACACCTGCTAATCTGTTTTGTAGCCTTGCTTCCCTGCTTGTCATTATTGAAGAATTGCAGCTGAACTTTCAGTGTAATCTTTACCTGAAATACCACAAAAACTACTTTTGCTATAAAGAAACTATGTAAACACAGCTAGACATGTTCTTCATAGTGTTTTTTTAAACCAGGACCAGCTGAGAGTGCTTCTGCAATCAAGAAGAAGAGACTGCATCAATCACAACCTTTATTGATCCTTTTATTGCACTGTAGCTCACAAAGAAACAGTGTGGTGGAGTGGTCAGCGTACTGTGTGAGTGTCTGAATTTGTCATTGTCCTTGAGATGTGAGGCAGTCAAGGTGAAACGGCAGGGAGAGATCAATGACATGTTAAATCATCATCTCTGTACTTTGACAGTGGTCTACAGGGGGTGAGGGAGATAAGGTGCTAGTATTTAAAGATGATGATGATTATTATGATTATTATTAGTGGTAGTAGTAGTAGTAGTAGTAGTAGCAATGTTAGCAGTATATCAAATGGTATATCTGTAAAAATAAATAATGAATATATAATTGTACATGGCTAACAGATACAGAAGAAAGAAGCTAACAGGAAGATGTGCTTACATGGAAAGTAAGGCAAGTAAGTATGGCAAGGACGATACACATATTCTGCACTGCTAAAGCATTTCATTTAGAGTACTTGGTTGTGTAAAATGTAAGACTGGTTATCCTCCTTAATCCCTAGACGTTAGGGTTAATAACATACTATAATTTCTGATTAAATGTCTTAAGTCCTCCTTAGAGAAATCCTAAAATCAACTGCCTGGCCTCAATCCAATGCAGAAAAACTTAAGAGCTCTTTTTGTACAGCCTTCAACCCAGCTGTTTGACAAAGTGCCACTTCAGCAAATGGCATGATTAAATTGTAATAGTGTTAGAACAATGTATTTCTGCAATGTGATTGTTACTTAAAAAAAAAAAAAGGTTTTCAATGGCGAAGCAATGTGGGAATCTTTTATTTCACCTGTGAATATCAGTATGAACCAGTATGAATATAAATTTAATTCCATGTTCACAACAACAGTAAAAATAAAGCTGTACATGGGGTATTAAGAACTTCCTGATTGTGTTCAGTTTGGGAAAGAAGCTCAACATATTTTGATGCAACTTGCAGGTTTTTGTTTATACATTAAAACAGAGGAAACCTTCGTTTTGATGTTTCTCAGCAGATCTGCAAACAATGATGTCTTGTGCTGAGACATAGCCTATATAATGTTTAATATTTAAGCTTGTTGTAAAAAGGTAGTCCATGAGATAAGTGAAATCCTCTATAATTCTAAATTACATATAGCTCTTTAAGGTTGTGATGGCTCATAATTGCCCCCAGCCTTGGTGGGATGGAGCAGGCTGATTGGACTGGACTATTATGTTAATATGCTTATAGTTTCACTAGCTGTTTATATGTAATATAATATATTTATATTATATAGCTTTGCAGGTGGAGATAAAAGCAGTTTTCTTTATTGTTAGGGCAGAAGTGTACTCATTATGTTACTTTGATTACGTTTGGTTTTGACTTAATTATGTTTAGACTGGAGCAGTTTAGTTACACTTATGTTAATTGTATAGATTGTTTTCTATTTTTTTTGGTTTTGTTGCCCATCTTAATTGTGTTTAAAATATTGGGTAAATAAAACCTTCAGCTTCCAGGTTTTTCCTAACTTTGACCCATCACAAAGGTTGAAACTGTTGAAATCAGCAATACAAAAACAATGTCTTTATAGTTTGAAACTCAGAAATGGTTGTGTATTAAAATAAGATGACTATATTCACCCTCCCGACAGAGAGCAAAAGTCTCTCTGAAAATGCTCCTGACTTATTATCCCAACTTCATAATCCCAAACATTTGCTTAATGACTGTGAATACATATTCAGCAACCAATGGCATAAACAACTGGAGCTGCAATCCCTTTTAATTGTTGATCTGAATATTCATTGGAGGATCTACCCCGTAAAGCCAAGAAATCCCACTCCCACTCAGCACATTATTTCACCAACCATTTGTGTGCTCTGTGCACATTTGACTGTGAATGTCTGAGATGAGAGACATGCATGTGGTCCCCCTGTTGCCACAGATCACTACTCCATACACTGTATACAGCAGCTTGTAACCAACAAATACCATTACAATGGTCCAGTACTGTGCCACTCTGTTAATTGTCCTTGTGCAAAATAAAATAAAAAAACAGAGCACTGTGACCAACGACTTTAGATACAATGTCTGGTTCATTCTGTTTCATAATGTCAGAATGATCTGATTTACATTTGAATTGACATTGCATCTCTCCGCCCTACAGCCAAACAGCACAGATAAAGGAAGTGGCTGATTTTCCCATGTTCTCACAAGATATATTAATAGTGTCTACATTATTTATAATGTATACCTACTGTTAGATACTGTATGCTATAACACAACCATAATGTGCGTTTGCCAAAGCTGACAAAAGATGTGCTGACTAACTACACCCCAAGGCATCCAAGTGAATCATCCTTCCGTGGTTCTGTGCCGGTAGGGGACAGATGAGAGCAGGATGAGACACGTGACCCCCTGTGGATAATCGTTATCCATTCTTTTTGCGTTCTTAGTGAGCGCTGTGCTTTTGTCCTTTACACTTTTGTACCCCCGCCTTCGGAAGTGACACTCCAAAATGGAAATGTGTTGCAGCGCCGAGTCTGCCAACTAAACTGATGCATGGCGTGTCAACAGATTAACAGGAGAGAGGGAAGGAAGGAAGGAAGGAAGGAAGAAATACACAGCAATGTTAGCTAAAAAAGAGCTGTTAGCCGCTAGAACACATTTGCTTCTTCCAGTTCCAGTAACTGCTTTTTTTTATATCGACCACAATCACACAAAGCCTTAGATAAGTGTAACTCAACATAAAATACGAGCTGTACTTCACATTCTGGATGACACTGGATTCAACCACCCTGTCTGTTCATCCACACTTCAGAAACCACCAACCATCGACCACCTACAATGGCAGACAAACATACACACGATTAGGTTAATGTGCTGTACCTTTCCTCTGCTCTACATTGCACACTTGAGTTTTCATATCCCTTTCAAAGAGTCAAACATATTCGTTCACACAGATTAGAGGTGTGTGAACACCTTTCGATAGGTACATAAGTACACATACACAAGCTAACACACACTGTGTCCGCCCAAGGATGAATAACAGCATCCTCCTTTTAACACCTACACTGACACTTACACGCCTACTGACTAGCATGCTGTTTTGTGGCCATCACAGACTCCTATTACGTCTGCTAATGGAGGGGTCTCTTTAAACCCAATCTTCTACTGAGATGAGAAGGTAAGTGGCAAAAAGTCGTGGAAAAGTCTTTCGTCAAGGCAATGCTATAAATAGCACTTTTTTGTTTTGGAACTAGTGTGATGGAAGCACAAGACAAAATATTCAAATACATCTACCAGATGCATGTGAATACTATGGATTTTTGCTTGTATGGGTACAAAAAGCTAACATAAGATAAAATAAGATAATTATTTAAAATGTAAGATAATTCAACCTTGAAAGGATAGTATATTCTAGGCAATCAATTTATTTAAATTAGTCAACCATCCCTTTATTTTTACATTCTCTAACTTCATATGGTAATTTGACTGTCTTTAGAGTGGAGGGATTGAGATGATTGGTTATAATCCATAAATTATGTCACACCTCATAATGATGAGATGAATTTTGGCTAAGTGTTAGACATCTGTTTAGCACTTTTGGGTCCCTTCAGACAACACAGCCAAGGGAGAATTGAATGCTTAAATACATTTATTTTAATAGCTGCCAAGGCTGGCTAAAAAACAAACTATATAACTGTCCAAATCACTGGATGTCAATGAGAAGATCTCTCAGAAAGACAATATTTTTTCCATAAGATGTTAAGATGTCGATAGCTAATTTCACTTTGTATAATTAGCCTGATAGCTAGATGCTCAGCATCATTTTCTCATTGAAATTGTTTAGATTACGATTCATCTTTATTACTAACCTAATGGTGGCATCCATGTAAAAGCAAACTCATAACATCTCTTCACAAATGTATGTGTGACATCACACACACAACTATGTGTGTTCACAGTCTATGGTTGCAACCTTTAATCTTTTTTCATCATCATTTGAGACAATTGGACAAGTCAGACCCATGCAGAATACATTAGAATATGTCATTTTTAGAGCTGGGTGATAATAATTAATAAACATTATTGTTGAATATATTTCTGTGTAACCAGTTACTAAGATGAAGAGACTAGATTTATTTTTCAAATGGGAATTTTTGAATAACTATATACTGTATTGTATATAGGCCTACCACTCGACATCACTTTATGTGCCATGACATTGAATATAATAATATTCTCTGAGTGCATCTTATTGCCCATAGTGCTCACAGATGCTTAGCTGATATTTACAACTCAAGACGTTAATGAGGCAAATCTGGGGTGTTTTCTTCCACCGAGGGTTTGCTAGGCCTTGTTTCTGATCTTTGACTCAGGATGATTGATTAGTTATTCATAAAGCTATTGATGACTTATTCATGAAGCAGGAGTCAAAGCTCTTTTCAATTAGGGATATTGTCAATAAACACGATGGGCGATGCATCCACTCCAGCTTTTCCCGCAACAGGGCACAGAGATATATTCACGATTGTTCATCAATAAAGCAAAGTTCTGCACCGTCGTGATGGTCTCAACCTTTTCGTTTTGCATCAGATATGAGTGCTTCGAATCAATAACCATGTACCATACTGTGAGCGCTATTTGAAGGGTGTTCTGCCATCACACACACACTCAAAAGACTAATCAGCAACAGCTGCTATTCCTGTCATATTTCTCAGCAGGATATCCTGTCAGCTCAACCACCTGTTGTATAGAGTGCGGTTTTATAACTATAATGCTCATAACTAACAATACCTTGTTACGTAACTAAAACCACCACTACAGGAGTAATGAAGTTGGGGGAAGAAGAGCACAGACTTGACTAGCTGTGTTTGAACCATCAACCCATGTGTCAATTATGCCTTATTTTTTGGTTGAATGTGCAGGGTTGTGAACTGAAGACAAACTTCCCATGCGGGAACAATGCGTGTCAGGTCATATGACATATCTTGAAGGCAGACATTTTAACTCTGCAAGCTAATAATGTTTTAACTGGAAAACATACAAGCTGATGGTGTTTTGGTGTCCAGAATCTCCTTAAACAGTCAGGTTGGTTTTCAAGCATGGGGGGGAGGTAATGCCTGACACATAGCTCACAGCACAGATCAAAATGTCACCACTGGGCCTAAATGTCAGCGAAATGGAAACAGCTGTTTGTTTTCTCCAAATAACAGTGTTGTACACTTAGTGTCTCGACCTCTCCTGTTGGCAAGGTATTTCTCTGTGGAATTTAAAATTTTTGAATTTAAAAACACACACATAGTATATGTGACAACTCTTTCTCTGTGCGTGTTTGCCATCATTTAGTGATGAGGTAAGTAAGTAACATTTATTTGTATAGCATATTTGTAGGCCACAAAGTGCTTTACAATAAAATGAATACAATGAATAAACTAACAAACAACACACTTCAAAAGAACAAAATACAATACAATAAACAACTGCACAGCATAATACTAATGATGAAAAGCTTGTCTAAAAAGATGCGTCTTAAGATGTTTTTTTAAAAGTGTCCACAGTATCCTCAGGCTGGAAGGAGAGCGTTCCATAGCCTGGGCACCAGAATGCTGAAAGCACGATTCTGTACAACAGTCGATCTAAGTTCTCAGAGTTGACAATTAATTACTTTGTCTGCATTGTAAAACTAGGCAAGTTTAGTTATCTGAAACCATTTGATGTAACTCATTGCTTTCAACCATTTAAGTTTAGCTACTTAAATAATCAAGACTAAAAGATAAATTAAATGAAGATCATTAAAAATAATTAGTATAGCATTAGGTTTAATACATGTCCGTGAAACCGGCCCTTATTTTTGTAAAAGTAAGGATTTAAGTGTTAAAACACAAATATACTCTATTCTACAGTATATGTCAAATTAAATTACAGATATCATGAGATATATAACTTATGAATAGTGTGTTAAAAGTAAAGCACACCTGGGTGAAGGAGGTGAAATAAACCAGAGCAATCAGAGAGGAAAATGCTGCAGTCTACATATAACCAAGGCAGAGACAGGCCTGAGTACGGCGGTAAAAAGACAACATACATTGCTAATGTCACAGGAAATTCCAGCAATTTTCATGTTTCTGCTTGTCAAAACATTTCACAAAGTCATTCAGGACAACAAATGAACAGAGCAGATTTAATGCCCCCTGGAACACTCCTGATTACTTTCATGATTGTTTGGCTGTCCAAAAAATAAATAAATATAGGACAGTTTGTGTATTACAGAAGAGGAGATTTTCCAAGGAAAGTTATAAACACATTATTTAGTTAGGCTGAATTGGTTAGTTGGTACACAATATTATGAACACATGTAAATGACATTTGTTATTTTAAAAATGTATTTATTTATTTTTTAAATGGAACCACAATATTCTCTCGTGTTTTGGGACATAAATATGCTTACATTTTATAAATTATGGATAAGGTCCATAAGAAATATAATGGTAACATTCTTTGACATTAATGGGAATTGTATTATTAAATTAATCTTCATTAGCAACATCAGCCTTTTGCAGTATATACTCAGATTCAGCAATGTCTAAATAAGTAATATTGTCTGGCTAACTGAAGTGACCAAACATATAAAAAATATGAATGCTTGGATGTCATTGTTGAAAGAGTGCAATATTGCAATATTGTGTGTATCAAGAGCTATTTGTGTGTGGACTAAACAACTAAAAGATTGTAGAAGGAATTAATCAGGCAGTTCCCAAATGCAGATTCAAAACTTAATACAGAATTGCAGATTTAGAAGTGACATTCCATGATAACTGCACACAGAAGTATTTTTGATAATAACAATCAATTTACAGAAATCCATATATCATAGCATGTGGATCATGGTACTTGCATTTACAATACTTGAGACATTTGTGTTAATGTAGAGAATCATGGCCAGAATACCAGCCCTTTGGTGGATGGATCACAGCCCAATTTATTAAGCATTTTCCTAGAACATTTTCCATTTAAATGTGTCACTGCTGCATGCATGGAACAGTGTGGCCACAGTGCCACACTGTGGTCAGATTGATCAATTGCTAGCTGCAGATGTGTTTACCTGGCATGTGTAATCTGAGTGAGTGTGGTATACTGGCCTCATAGCAGATACACAAACACATGGGGGGAGTAATGCATATGAAGCTTCCAGTACAGAAACAACATCTGACAACTTGTATGTGTAAACGTAAAAGCACAAAAAAAAAGATTCATTTATGCCTGAAGTAAACCTAAAACACAGGGTAGATAATGTTCAGTTCACTACAATGGCCTGTTCTAGTATGTGACACAGTATTGATTTTATAAAAGCCATGTGTTGTATTTATACTGCCATCTAGTGGCGTCAATCCAGCAGTGCCAATGTAACTTAAAGTGACGTAGTCTGCTAAACATGGTCCTTATCAAATAATTATTTAGGTGATTCTGTATCTACAAAGCAGGCTGATTCTCCATCTCACGTTGTGTGTACATTAATTAAATCTATATTAAATCCAATAATAAATCTTAATGATCTATACAATGTCTTTAAGGTCAGATATTAGGTAGGCCTGAGAGGTCCACCACAATACAAACTTGCATTGAAGCAAATAGAACCAGTCAGTAAGATTCTGGTCAACAAGATGAACCACCAACTAATGTGTGTTTCTCGGAAACCTGGACCACAATGTGGATGAAAAGACTAAATGGTTCAGTGGTCACATACTACAGCAGCGGTGGTACTGGGTAAGGTATAATGCACAGTATGCATATGAGGTAGTGTCTAGACGTGATCGTCTCAACGTACTGTGTATATGAGGGAGGGTACCCTCTGATGTGGGCAAAGCTGACACCTAGCATAATGTGTGTTCATGCGCTAATGGCTGGAGGAGTGCAACTGGCTCGTTGCTAAAAGAAGCACAGAAGATGACCTGGGAAGTACTCAGGAGTGAACGTGCTGTGAAATAAAAGCATGCCGAACAAGCCTTCATTGGATAAGAGGCGTTAAACCATTCTGGCAGGCACGCACCTCTGACACGTAGGAACTGAAGCCACTTTGAACCCACAGGAGGAAAAAGACACCGATGAGCTTGAAATGACTGTGGGGGCGGAAGACAAATCGCTCCCTTTTGGGTGATGTGCGGCTGGATGTTAGTCTAAGGGCACCTCTGACGGGCTGGGAACCATGGCAACCGTGGCCTGCTTAGATTCCTTCATTTTGTCGAGGCCAAAAAGCAGGTCCAGTTGGGTCACGGGACGCAAGCGCTCCTCATCCAACGGCCTGTAAGTGGGGACACACCGGTACAAAGGTCAGAGGTCAGACGCAAACATACAATGTCAATGAAGAGCGTAAAGGCCCCAAACAGCAGGCCTGCGTGTCAATGGCTTCTCCTCTCCATTTGGCAAGAAGTGCTGTTGCTTAGAATCAACAGCACTGAGATGCTAGAAAAAAAACACATATAAATAAATATATATATATATATATATATATATATATATATATATATATATGTTGCTTAGCAACAGCGAAAGCCATGGCCAACACTTTCTACACCCATTTGGCACTGGCAGACCAAACGTGGTGTGCTGTCATTGCAATGAAGGTATTCTGGTTCTTTCCCTACTTAGCCATGATTGGTTGATATAATCTTTAAATGACATTTCCATCCTTTATTCATCCCAAATAAAATGTGAACCCATATGTTTATTACAGCTAGAGGATGTCAGTAGAAGAAGATTAGAAGAAGACATGTATATAGCATTTTTCTCAGACATGTATAGATAAAAACTACATCATTCATTTATTGTAAACGGACAAGCCCAATCCTAGGACACAAAACTGAAAAACCATGGTAAATAATACCAGGATAAAATACCAGCCTGCCACCATTTAAATATACACAATATACAGTACACAAACACACAAAATAACACACAACATTTTACCCAAATGCCTGCCTAAACAAATGAGTCTTTAGCTGCTTTTTAAAGATATCCACAGAGTCTACAGACCTCAGTGACTGGGAGGGAAGTTCCACAATCTGGGCGCCATCGCTTCAAAAGCAGTCACCTCTAGTCTTTAATCAAGTCCATGGAATGATCAGTCTTTATCAGAGGACCTTAAAAACCGATTCGCAACATGCTTGTGCATGAGTTCTGAGATGTATGTTGGAGCCTTGTCATGTATTGTATTATATGTTAAAAGTAGTATTTTAAATTAAATTCTAAAGTAAATAGGTAGCCAATGCAGGGCAGTTAAAAGAGAAGTAACATGTGCTCTTTTATTTGACCCTGTGAGCAATCTGGCCTCTGCATTCTGAACCGATTACAGTCAAGCTATAGATGATTTCTTCAAGCAAGTAAAAAATGAATTTAAAATAATCCAGTCTAGATTAAACGAATGCATGGCCAAGCATCTCCATCTCAGCGGCAGAAACAACAGACCTTAGTTAGCATGTAAAGGAAAAAAAAGAATAGGTCCTAGTACAGAACCCTGTGGGACCCCGTAGGTAGGACAAAGCAGTAGTGTCAGACAATAAGGGCAACTACCATGCATCCAATGGAGGATCAAAGATAGTATGAATATATTTGCCTGTAGGCAATAACAGACAGGTCCCTTATCACAATAATAGACAGGTCCCTATCACACATAAATAAGGCATGAGGCCTGTGCATGTGCATACATGTGCTGTTCTGTGATTTGCAATCGAATGGTGAAGTAGGGATGTTATGATGATTTGAGGAGATGGTATTACACACGTCTGCCCAAAACAGGAGATGCCAGCATGTAATGCACATCATGTAATAAGAATATGCATAACGATACTGGGTATCACACTCAAACGTGAAAACTATGTCAATCCACCGACGGCGCATTACATATCGAGGACTGCTCCTTTTAGGAGGCGTACCTTTCCTCCTCTGGGACGCCCTGCAGCTGCTGGGCTATCTGCCTCATCTGCTCCTTGCGTACGTAGTCGCGCACGCGATACATGGCGGCATCACGACACAGCTCCTTGAGGTCACTGCCGGAGTAGCCCTGGGTCTTCTCTGCAATCTCCTTCAGGTTAATGGCGTTGCTGAGCTAAGCGTGGGGAGGGAAGTCATATGTAGTTGCAAACTACTTTATATGGATATGAGCCCTGTGGCGGGCTTTATCAGGCCATATACTATTCAAACAGTAGCTAGAACTAGAAAATAAACAAGAGAGCAGAGCCTACATTTTCTCCTGCCAAGATTAGTTTCAAGATCTCCTGTCTCTGTCGTGTATTCTGTGGATTAGATAGGAAGAGGCAGATTACAGTTATGTAGTACATGTATTTCCCTCAACAGAATACAACGGTGACATTTCTGACACGAGGCAGTGCATTTAACATACGGCATACCCGTGCAAGTTCAATTGAAGGTTCAATTTGAAAAACGGATCATGTTTGTATATACACATATTTATTATTAATGACATTTTGCCGGGCACCAGTTAGGCTACAGTACAAGTGTATGTGATGAAAATCTTACTGGCAAGCCAATGTAAAATGTGGTGGGCATCCTGCGTAGAATGGCGGGATCCACATCCTGAGGCCGGTTTGTAGCTCCCATCACCATCACCTAATGAAAGTAGCTACAGGCTAAATATACTATGTTGAGACAACAGCCGTGTGTACTCATTTCTCCCCAACACCAGTTTAAAGTCATTTCGGACATTTAGTTGCACGTTTTTCTTTTTTCTCCCTACATTCCTGAAACTGAGTGATAACATGTACAAGTGGGAGTGGCACGATAGGTCAGAAATGATTGGTTAGAATTCAGAAAAGATTGTTTGTTGAAACTGCTTGTTTTACACTACACATTATTTCACATGAGAAGAATTCTGGCTAGTCCATCTCTTCCAGAACACAACTGACCACTCAGGTGGTTGCAATGACCTAGAAGTCATATACAGTATGATCCAAATCAGTGAGAGATTGTGTCATGCAAATAGGACGTTTGAACTGGTGGTAAATACATGACGCGCGCCCACACACACACACACACAAACTTGTTAAGTTACCTGGCTGGTTGTGGATGTTTCCAGGCCATCCCAGAGGCTCATGAACTGGGCCTTCATCATGGCTGTAGCCTCATGGTCCTGGCAGGAGCGGTTCCTCAAGAAGGAATCTAACAGATAGGATTCAAATAAGACACTGCATGTAATCCTAGCTCATCCATCCACACATACTGTATAGTGGGGAGAGGGGTTTCACACTCACCAATCTCATCGATGAAGATGATACAGGGCTGGAGTTTCACAGCTAGAGTGAACACAGCTGCAGTCAGCTTCTGGGACTCACCGTACCACTTGTCGGTCAGTGTGGAGGGCTGCAGGTTAATGAACTGGCAGCCAGAGGCTTTAGCTGTTGCCTTGGCTATCATGGTCTTCCCACAGCCTGGAGGGCCGAACAATAAAACACCTGAGGGAAAACGTAGTCTTTCAGACACATTTTTAAATGGATATAACATGTATAACAAGATAACACCTTTATAAGAGTTCTGCAGTATAGTTCAAATGATCACCAGTCATCCTACAAGAACCACGTTCAGTACTAACCCCACCCCACTGCACCTACACAGTGCAGTAAGACAGTGGGC
This sequence comes from Typhlichthys eigenmanni, assembly GCA_027564635.1. Lineage (NCBI taxonomy): Eukaryota > Metazoa > Chordata > Actinopteri > Percopsiformes > Amblyopsidae > Typhlichthys > Typhlichthys eigenmanni. Next base: position 13,531 of record JAODUK010070295.1, read on the forward strand.
ATAGCATTGGATCAACACATACAGTATACTAGTTACTTATCACACTAGGCTAATGCTGCGTTGACATGGAACACGGCAGACGGCCAACCGGGTATCATGTTAGTGGACGAGAGCAGGACGGCAAAGAAACGCCGACACCGGCAACAAACGGCATGCGGATGTTCGTAGCTCCCTCACACACACGGAGAAAACATCGACAATGTGAAGGTAACAGGTGCAACAACGCTAGATACAATGTCAAAATAATTACACAAACCATTTCCTACTAAATAACTGTATTGAATCTATTTTTATTAAGTTATCTGCTAACAATGCCATAGCAACCACCGTTCCGTTTGACCGTAATGCCGTGCGGACTAGAAAGTGTTTGCCGTGTTCAATGTGAATGCAGCATAAAGGCCACCGCCCTCTGAAGTTTAGAACGCTGTTCTATTTCTTGGGCGTCAAGCCATAAACATGCACTGAATTTCTCCAGATATTTGCGCTCCTCCATCAATATATCTTTACGCTTCGAAATTTGCATTCCTTGACGCGCTGCCAAACGGCGTCGCCAGTGGGTGGAGGCTTTTAGAGTGTAGATGATGATGATGATGGTGGTGTGGAAGTCAAACGAGAGTCAGGGGGACTAGGAGGATAGAAACAGGCTAGTGAGATTTCAAAAAGTGGAACATTTGTCTATCTTACCTTTAGGAGGCTGAAAGAGCTTAGATCCAGCCAGCAGGTGCCTCTTCTGAAATGGGAGAATGACGGTGTCTTGCAGCTCGTAGATTATCTCATCCAGACCTGCTATATCTCTCCAGGACACCTGTATGTGAAGGGCTCATTTTCAGATGGGTTCTAATTATAATAACTCAATGAGATTATAAAAATAAAATAAAAATCGTTATCGTGGACCTTCATAGCTTGTGGATCAACAAGGTGTGATGCAATGTTCATCTCATACTCTGTAAGTTTCACACCCTCCACACCAAGACTTTTCATCAGCTGCTCTGCCTAGAAACATACAGCACAACGAACAAAAAATAAATATTCAAAAGTCAGACGTTCTAACCTTCACGATAAAAATGTATATATAATGTATTCATCTTTACCCGCTTCTTGGCTTGGCTTTTCTGTTTGGAGGTAGGATCCATAGCATCCACGACCCATTTAATGCTATAGTATGTGGCAGCCCCAAAGATAGTCAGCCTCACCAGCATGCCCACCACTTCATTCCTGGACAATGGGCGCATAAGAGCCTCACGGGGAATGTCTTTCAGCAGCATCTTAGCAGGCTGGTGTCAGTCCATTGGCTGGATAAAGCTGATAACATTCATGAAGTCAGACAAGGTGTTAAAACAATTTGCTCATATTGTCTGGAGGTAAGTATAACTTGCTTATGATCTCACTGAGATGTTGTTCATATCGATCCCTGCATACAACACAGTACGAGGATTAAATCACAAGGTCAGTGACTAGTATCACTTTATGAAGTTTTACAGTACGGTAGGCTATTAGCCACCGAACAGAGTAAAGCAATGTAGCTTGCAAACGTAGCTAGCCGTTACGGTAACGGGCTCAGGCAACCCAGCAATACGTTTTAAGCCGTTTACTAGATTTTAATGTTTTGCTGTAACATGTGAATGTAAAACAAGGATGGAGAATTAAACAAATCTTACTAATTCAGCGATCTACAATGTTGTTACAGCATAGGTCCGCCTGACATTGTCAATCGGGTTGAAACGAAGATCCCGGGTGGATATTCTGTTCCGACTTTCATTCAGCATTATACCACTAGATGGCAGACCTTATACAGTTAGCCGCATAGATCAGTAGTACCATGGACAGCTACATGGTTTACAAACGCACAGGGCAAACTCTGATACATTTTCCGAAACAGCCTCATGTACACAAACAATACAATCACAGAATGTCAAATATATCATATAATTCCTTAAATTAATAAATATGCTACCGTGTGACCCACAATTAGACTACAGGTTGCGCTGCACTTGGTGATTCAGTAATGCTAGAACACAATTTGATGTAATTTGTTTTTATAATACATTTATCAAAATTGTGAGACAACATTATACTATATGCTTACTATACATTATAAAATATAATTTTAATCTTCAAGGTTCATCAGCAAGTGTATAATTCTACATCACTGTATTGGTCAGAGCAGACAGTGACTGCTGTGAATCTGTTGCTTAGCCTTGGTGATTGGACAGACCAAAAACTCCAGTGCCTTGGGTTGCCTTGGGTTCAGCTAAATGCAAATTTAGTCCTCCTGAGATAGCAAAAATCTCAGGCTGTAATCTTTTTCAATGCTGTGTGATAATGGATAATTCAGTCTTCTTAACGCCAGCCTGATAGATAAGGCGGTAACAAATGGCTTTCTCCAAAAGGCAATTTATCAAACATGAGCCATAGGGATTCTAATTGTCACAGATTGTGAGGTTTAAAATGCTACCGTAGCATGTCTTCAAATCTTTCCTGCTTCATGCCCGCATTAGCGGAGAGCTGGAAACACTTTACTTAACTTTATAGGTCAAGGAACCATATTTGGTCACTTCCCTGAACATTCAAAATGGCGTTGCCATGCTTCTCTGTGAGGTAACATGGATTTCTCCCAGCCATTCACAGAAAAGTAGGCTACGTTACAGTTGGTCACACCAAGGCATCTGGCCAATCAGGAGTTGCCCGGAGCATTTCCACTTCAGTGCACTTTCGGAATTTCCCGAAAATCCTACCTACTCCGACATCTACTGTTATAACATCGAAACTAGAAATGGAAAGTCGATGAAACTCACACATTATACAGTTGAATAGTGGTGCTTCATGATGAGATAGCGATAGAGAAGATTTGAATAACATAATTTAATCTGTTCATGAAAAATGAAGGCACCATATTTGATCATAAGAGGTGTATTTCTTTGCTTTGTAAACATATAATGCATTATAACTTAGGACTATTTAATAATGCAGCTGCTTCATAAAGTACAATAAAGCAGTTACCTAAGGGACTGGACTGGACACCTTTTGGGAAAAAACGTACCACAGTAGGGCAAGGAACCATATCTGGTCGCTTTTTGACCTTGATTTGCAGCATAACAATGTTTCATTATGAAAAAAGTGACAACAGTAATAATTGTAATATCCTCCAATAATACTCTAGGGTTGAAATTTTGAATTTCTAAGTATTTCAATGAGTGCCCTTTAAAGGGTAAACCCTTTATAGGGCATAAAGGGTATGATCAAATATGGTGTTTTCATTTTTCATGAACAGATTTAATTAACTTATTGAAATCCTATTCTATCAACGGCTCATCATGCAGCACAGCTATTCAACTGTATAATGTGTGAGTTTCATCGACCTTCCATGATTAATTTCGATGTTATAAAAGTAGATGTCGGAGTAGGTAGGAGCGTTAAAGCGTATGTTCGGAATTCCGAAAGTACACTGAAGTGGAAATTCTCCGGGCAACTCCTGATTGGTCAGATGCCGTGGTGTAATTAACTGTGATGTAGCCTGATTTTCGGTGAATGGCTGGGAGAAATCCATGTGTTTATACTACCTCACACAGAAGCTTGGCAACGCCATTATGAATGTTCAGGGAAGTGACCAAATATGGTTCCTTGCCCTATAAAAGGTTGGTTATGTTAGCCAGAAACAGTTTTATCTGTCATTATTAATCAAACTTTTTCCAAAATCTCTCACTAATTGAGGTCATAAGCAATTATGCCTTTTCATAGTCTGGTGTCTATAGGTAACAGCACTGATTTCTCCAAAAGAAAGGCTATAGGCAGACCTACGTAGATGCACTGGTAGTGCATACCAGTGCAAACAGTGTATCGCAATACATAGCCTCAGGTGAGGGTACACCATCCAACTAACTTGCGTATCATTTTCTGGATATTAAATGATTGTTCACAGCTTTTACCTTGTAAAGTCTAATTACGTATCCAAATTGGGTTCAGAAATCGACACTACGCATATCGAGCTACTAACATCAATAAAAGTTAAATCCACCCTTGTTTGCGAAAAATGGCACACAGACTGCATCTGCAGACACCTTTGGCCATGAAAATGCTTCATGAAAAGCTTAAATCCCCCCAGTATTGCAGCACGAGTCCCCGGAGATAGCAGGCTGACAGGGCCATTTTGATGGGTCTGGGCATGAAAGTGCAGGTGTGTGTATCTGCAAAGTGCAGCCGAGGCTCTGCGTTCCCACAATACCTTGCACCATGCTCACACAGCCTATCTCAAGGGTGTGAAGAAGAAGAAGAAGAAAACGAAGAAGAAGAAGAAGAAGTCTTCATCTCATCGCAGATTAATTAAAACTCAATGCTCTGCCTGCTCTGGTTAAATTGCTGTGTTTACATATACACTCATGTTCTGAAATGTTCAAATACTCTAAATGGCAAAAGTAATTTTGGAACATCTTGGAATGTTGACATCTTAATAATAGTCTTTTTAGTAGATTACTTAATGATTGGTGTCTCTGACCCAGGTTAGAATACAAACTAAATCGTAAATGTAAAACAGTGTGGGAAATTGGGAAATTAAGCGGTTAAATGTATAAATCTGTTTAAATAAAACAAGGGAAACCTTTGGATGCATATTTGTCACATGCAACAGTTAATTACCCTTTCAATGTCCTAGGAAGAAATATTACTCTTAGCAAGCCAAGAATTCATTTAGGAGTGGATTATTTATTTACCTGTTACCCAGAGGAACTAAAAAGATTTATTTGTGAGAATCCTGGCAGAATTAAGTGCTGGAGCGACTAGTCTCTACAAAGCAAACAGTGACTATCGTGGGTACCTTGATGGTGCGCTCCATTATGCACTTGTTAAAATGTTGTCCACCTGAAGTAGAACGGAGCTCAACTGTGAGGCTTTGTACAGGTGACATGAACAAACAAACATACATCTTCCCAAGCTACAGTCGACAGCTAGACAGCTACAGTAGACAGCTACAGTAATAGACAGCTACAGTAGTAAACAGATGAGTAACAGATGGTCTTGAGAATCACAATGTGCTACAACTATTAAAATCTTTCCAAAGATCTGGCTCTATTTGGCTCATGCCTTTTGCGCTCTTCATGTGCAATATCGACATCAATGCATAATGTAATGTATTATTTAACTATTATAACTATTAACATTATGATACATTTCAAAATAGATGAAGCAATGTTTGGATAAGGCATGATAGTGCTCAATAAAAGCATTTCACCTAATATTGATGTTTTGTCCCACAATTACTCTGCTCATTCATTCAAGGGGTCCTGAAGTAGGTAGACAAAGGTGTGTACATGGCGCAGAATAGAATATTGCAACTTTACTTTTAGATGGACACATGCACCTGCCTTGTTCCAACTACCTCTGATGCCATGGTGACAAAAAACACTGAAAATATCACAAGCAATGCATTAAAACCAGAGACCGGTAATTCATTTCCTTCTCCTCCATCACCTGAGACAGGTGTAGGGCTGTGAATGTCCACGCATTCTAATTTCTCATGTGTTAATACATATACATGAGACATCCTTGGATGTTCTCAGAAGAGCAAATCCACTTAAGACATCAGAATAATCAGGGTGGGGATAAATTCAACAGCAGCTCAACTTTTACACATGAACTTTGATGCCATGAGTGTTTAATTTGCCCCTATAGTGGATATATGCATTAGGATCATGCAGTGAATAAAAACACAACATTCAGGGATGTTGGCATAAATATTATTTTATTGGAAAGTCCCCTAGTGTGACTGACTGAAGAAAGAAATTTCGTCAGTGCGTGTTTATTAACTGAGAAATACAATCATAAAATAAGAGTTGGAAGAATTACGCGCGGTAAGTCGTATGCTACGTACAATACCTCGCCACCAGATGGGTGGGAAGAACAGGAATAAATACTGACAGGCTAAAAGCAGGTACGACTACAGGTGTTAGTATTCTAGTGATTGCGAGGTGAGGATGTAGTGGTCAGGTGACGCAGGAGGCCAGGCCTCTGGCGACGAGAGATACCTGGAGGCGGGCGCCCGATGGCGCGCCCTTGAGCGTGCACGGGGAACAGACATCACAGCTGTGTGCTCAGTTGTATTGTCTGAAGGGAACTGACATGGCTGTAAACATTTTGGAAACATGCCAATTTTGACAAAGTTCTTTTCTGAAATGATACAGCTCAGATGAAGAGAAAACATTCTGTCCAAAAAGACATCTGGCAAATTTAATAATATGGGTCTTTAAATGTGAAGCATATTAGTTTATATAATACTTTTTAACTTACGTTACGTTTCATTTTAGAAAAAGAATAAACTTTCTTGAGACTTATTAAGGAGATGAATTCATGCCCAAGGTTAACTGTTCTCAATCATGTATAATTTTTCTTCATATGTAAATAAGTTTTGTACCATTGTACAACATGTGATTATGCCATCAATTTTCATAAAAGAATCGATCGAGAAGCGATCTGACAAGTCAAACATCACATATTTGCTGGAATGAAATCTGACATTTATCGACTTCAATACCATGTCAGCTCAACTTCAAACTCTGATCCCTATTTGAATTTTGCATGTGACAGTTGGAATATATTATAAGATGTCTGCTATGTAACCTGCATATAAAATACAGTCATCTCTGTCTGACAGGTGACTTACTGTACAAAATAGGTCATCTGATGAAAACCAGGATGAATGGATAGATCAAAACTATTTTATCAAGCGTTTTGACGATTCCCCTGTAATGGTTTCACTTGACCAGTATCTATAGTGGTGCCATTTCTCTTACACTAGAAAATGATTGAACTATCGATGGTCCTAATGGTATACCGACCAGTACAAGTGTTCTGGAATGAGCAGTTATCAAATTACCCTACACCGATTCACTCGAAGCTAGGGACTATCCAAGAACAAGGCGGTACCTAACAAGTCCACTTTACTGTAATATTGTTGTATCCACTCTGCAATCCTAGAAAGCTGCCCTTGACTCCCTAATCAGCATCTGGCATAAGGCATTCTGGGTCATGAAGTCTGCATTACTGATTTCTCAAGTGGATTCCTCAAGATAACTAATAAATAAATAAATTACCATAACCTCTGGGCTCCCAGACAGTGTCTGTGTATTTATGTTGTGGGCTTGTGCATGTGTGCAGGGGAATGGAAGAGCTCTACCAGCACAAAGGACTTTTAAGTTCAAAGCGCACGAGACTTGTCCCGCTGAGTGAAAACAATTGGCCAGTTCCAGCTTCTATTCATCAAAGTGACAGTGCTTGGTCACGTAGAAATGAATGAATAAATAAAGGGGAACACAGCCAGCGTGCAGATGAGGCAGGGCCTGCTATGTTGACATTGCTCTGTGTTAGAGAAGACTTGTCAATATGAGAGCCCCTGTCGACAGACGATGCGGGGGGGGGGGGGGGGGGGGGGGGGGGGGGGGGGGGGGGGGGGGG
>JAODUK010070295.1:20983-40504 GCA_027564635.1 Typhlichthys eigenmanni
CATACGTTGCTACCCCCCCCCCCCCCCCCCCCACCTACTGACAGAACGCTCCCAACCTATGTCACTGTTTACTTTAAAGCACACCACTGAATCTTGAAAAATAATACGAGACAATTTCACCCTCCTAACCCCTTACTTCCTTTTCACAGCCGTTATGGTCACTGTCATTTTTAGCCTATGCTTGGTCCACCTTTGAAAACGGCAAACCAAACTATCTGACACTGGAGTAGTAACAGCAATCCTTTCATGACTTTCACAACCATAAGCAGAATAATCGTTTGAATGCAATGTGGTTGGGTACAGAAACAGAGGTCAACGTTTTGTCAAGCCCTATCTTTGAGACACATTTAGGTTATCACACCATTCCGTGCATGCTTTAGTTCATGGCCTTGGCCACTTATAGAAATCTGTACAGGTTTCTATGTTGCTTTTGCTTTGACTGTATGTAAAATATATATACACTATGGCATAAAAGGTCTATGGTTAAGGTGTTATATTCTTCCTTAATCTGCAATGATTGTTACAATCCATATAAAAAAAGAATACAAATTATAATCATGATATAATTATGGTATACTGCATATATACTGTAAATATAACGATTAATATGTCTTTATGAATCTCTACATGAATAATGAATAACAATAATTTCATAATAAAACAAAGGGCCTTGAAATCAGCTGTAACCCATCATTTGTCACGTTGCCCTTCCCACCAGTTTCGAGTTCCTCTCCCAATTCCAACTTCTTTAAGGCGTATCCTTGGACCAGCCCACCATAGCAGCAGCGACTTGGTATTAAACAGCACTAGTAACCTTTTAATTTTCTTGTGGAGGACAAAAAGGCTGGCTGCTATCTTCCTTATGGGTCGGGCTCCATCATCCGTGTGGCATCGTTTTGAGAGTGACACCTTCATAATAACTATACGCTGACGGCTCGATGCCAACAAACTTTTTCCTGGGGTAACCAGTGGGCGGGATGGCTTACGCTACCTTACTGCACAGATAACCACTCATGTTCCTTTGGAATCAATCTCTATCACCATTGGCTATTTTGTCCATTATATTTCATTTTGGAAGACAAACGGAGATGAGAGTGTAGCTGGGGCCTATCTGTGGGACAGGAGAGATTCCATCAGGAGATTAAGCATTTGTCAGTGCTCACCTCAGGATTTGCTAATGGAAGCAGGCAGCTCACTGCCTGCGCCCCCTAGGGGTTGCTGAGGAAACATTTACTTTGGCTGATTAAAACCCTGTCAGACACCTTGAACCAAAATGTTGGTTCAATAAGTGCTGCTAAAGACAGTTTTACAATAATACAGTTTTACAATGTGGTTATTTCTGTTTGAAGTCTAAATTAGTTTTACACTAGGCAAAACAATGGGTCACTGTATATTATTTTCAGGCACTGATAACACAATTTGCATATCAATAGACAATCCCTAACGTTAAATATATTTAGTTCTGACAGGAAGTGACGTCAGAAGCCCTGCAATGTCACCAGCGGTCAGGCGTCCTGTATATCTCACTTGGTCAGCATCACGCCGCCCACACATTGCACTCTCATCCATATAAACAGCCTTAGCCTTGCTCACCCTTCCCTAAGCTAGCTAGAACAGCTGCATGCGGTCGCTTTGGTGCACGACACACTCAGCTGGTGTCAGACGGATTTATTTCCCCTGACTCCACCCTCCCTCCCACCACTAATGCTCTGTCAGCGGTCAGCTCAGCCCAAACTCCCCCAGGGTGCGCTCAGCGAGCTACCAAGTCTATCAAGTGTTTCATGTCGCCGGTGGGACAGTAGCGGGCAGCCCAGATGAGCGTCCTGTAAGCCCAGACCTCCTCTGCTTTGCAGACCATCTGAGCCATCAAAGCCTGCTGGCAGGTATGGGATTCAGCTAGCAGGATGACTTTATATCACAGAGATATTTGACACTGTCCGACTCTGTCCGCACTGCTGCAGGAATGAAAGCCTATATGTTCTTAAACGTGCACTCCTCCATTGCATTACAGCACACCAATAACTCAGCTCCTGCTCACTGTTAATGTTGGACGCTGTCCACTAAAGTGTGGCAGAATGAAGGAAGAGGAGTAGAGAACAGCCGTCCCCCTCCACCCCCTTGAGAGCTGTAAGAGGGGGAGGAGATTTTCACCAGGCTGCTTTCAAACACAAGAATAATTCAACATTGATCAGCGAGTGTCCCTTTGAGAAATGATATAAATAAATGACTCTTATATGAAGCTTCCCGTGACACGAATCCGCCTTTGCTTTATTTCTATTGTTGCATAAGTATAAAATCTAAATCAGAAGCAGCATTTAGATCTTTAATTATGAGGCCCAAATAGCGGTAACCTAAAAAAAAAAAGAGTAAAGATTCCTCCCTAATGTGCTCCCTAGATGAGTGATTCATGATTGTAAAATGATGGTACTGTGTGCGGTATACCACTGCTCATTAAAGCACGGTGTGCTCATATAATAGGCCAGTCACTGTAGGACCCTTGTGTAAACAGTGGAAGATATTGTTTATAGCTTTGTGAATATCTATGAATTCACCATGACATTTATGTTGTTTCATAATATATGATCCATGCATTGCTTGCTAGTTTAATTTAGATAGAATTAACATAAACACACACACACTCTGTTTCAAAATTATGGACACAATTTCAAAGCAGTATTCACAATGCCAACATGATACAATTACACAAGTTACAGTTTAATGAGCTATGATGTTTTATGAAGTACTCTATACACATTGTTAGTAAAAGAGTTTTAATCATGGACACTTTGTGGTTGAATTCAATTTCAAATAGGGTCCATCATTTTAAAACACCATGTATGTAAATTAATGTATGTAATGTATATACAGTGGATATCAAAAGTCTACACACCCCTGTTAAAATGTCAGGTTTTTGTGATGTAAAAGAATGAGACAAAGATAAATCATGTAAGAACATCTTCCAACTTTAATGTGACCTATAATGTGAACAATTCAGTTGAAAAACAAACTATAATCTTCGATGGAGAAAATTTTAATTTTGGTCCATATATACAGTACCAGGATATGATAATGACCCATTCATTTGAATCAGGTGTTGGAGCAAGAATACATCTAAAACCTTTAGAGCAGAGGGTTCCCAGGAGATTTGGGAACAATTATTTAAATAACCAATCATTGCACTGCAAATCTAACTCCATATGGGAAACTGTTGAAACTGTTTGTGAAGGGCAAGTACTTTCAAAATAATACTTGGCAGTTGATTGGATGAACCATCTGGTTGTTTTTGCTCTCAGCGAGCCTAAACCACCTATAGCTATCAACAAAAAGCTGATTGGAAAGTTCAGTTGCTCCTCGGACACATTCAAAATGATTCCTAGGCTTTCCAAAATGAAGCTCAAAATCAGAATGGTCTCACGAGTCTATTGCAAATCATTTATTTACTTAAAATATTTGTGCTCCTTATGAAAGAATTACCAAAATATCTGGTATAGTGTTTCAATCAGTATATTTTTATAATATCAATATGCAATTTCTAAGGTTACTTGCTGTACATTTTTCATAGCTTTTCAACATTATTAAGTTGTTATGTTATTCACACCACCAATGATTGCTTTGCACTTCAATTCAGTCATTGCATTGCAGTCATAAAATACAAGATATTTTCATAAATAGCACATTGTTGTATAGTAGTTTAAAACGACGACGACAACAGTGCAGCATTATTACAAGTTTGTTGGTTTTTAATTCAGACGCGGGTTTCAAAAAGCCAACCTAGCCAAGCAATAAATAAAGCAATGACAACAGTCTTTGTGGATTTCTATTCATACCGAAGGAGAATGTTCATGTTTTGCCCTGACACTGCATATAGCTTTGTTGTGTTTGTCTGCTCGCTGAGATCTGAGAGATGTTTGGCCGTGCGAAATAAAACACAATAAAAGGAAAACAACAAAAACCACTCGGCTCACGTTTGAAAGCGGTGACGGATTCTCCTGAGCTTCACAACACTTTCTCGGTCAAAGCCCCAGGCCCCGCTCTGTCTCCCAGAGACAGCAGATCAAACACTTTGCACAGAACTGTCAAAACCCATCTCATCGTGCAGCAAAGAACAGCCTTATATACAATGTTTCTATACCAGTAAGCAGCGCTAGCAGAATACAATATTTTAGTACTTTTATGGCTGTAGCAGTGTTTTCCTGTAGACCATACTTCTGTTTGCAGTTGTGTCCTAGTTACAAAGGATACATATAAGACATCCTATCATTAATGTATAAGCTACAGAAGGGTACATATACCAAAACATATTCCACACAGTAGGTTTGTGGTCTGTTTATGCTGTCTGGGAAAAGAAAGGACACCTGGATGCTGGCAATGAAAGACAACATTAAAAGCTACATAATCTATAAAGAATAAATAAAGTAAAAAATACATCCTGGCCATAGTCACTGTGAAGTATGTATTGTAGAAAGATTAATGAGTGTTTCCTTAGCATCCCAATTTAAAATGACATCGCTGTACGTGTTACTTGACAGGGAATAATTAATTACCCGCGTATATACAATTGGTTTCAACAGCATTGCGTTGAATGTGTGTAGGCAAATAATTCATTGCATGGGTGACTGCTGGTGATAAGACGGACAATGTTATTGGTTGGCTGCCAACATGTCAAGAGAGACAACACAGGGCAGTCGCTGAACTGCTGCCTCAGCTGCTTGCTCATCAAACTCTGAAGTGAGAAACTGGCTTTTTTATGTGACAATGGTACAATCGAGGGGGAAAACACATTTGAGTGAACTACATGTCAAGGGCAGCACAGTTGCTGTGTAAGTCATGGAAACCTATGGAACAGTATCTTGAGACCAGCCTTCATACATTATGAGAGAGAAAGGACATATAAACTACTTGTTTCACCTCCTTATAAATCATAACACACAAAAAAAAATCTAGGGTCTGATGATACACCATATTGCATCAGGAAGTCAATGCTGACTTGGACACAGGAATGTGTGACGCTTAAAGTGTCATCAGTGTATACTGATGGCGCAGGTATGCCGCTTAGATTATACATATGCATTAAGTAAACTTTTGTTGTTTGTTTTGGACTAAATGTGTTTCCGTAGAAACACACATTTTACGGAGATATAGACATTGAAGACACTCTTTTATTCCACACTATCTTTTGTTCTCTAACACGAGACAGGATTCTATGCAGGTGGAGAAACCTGCGTTAAAAGCACATATCGGGGCTGTCGTCAAGTTCAAGACCAGGACAGTCGAGTCCAAGTCAAGACCGAGTCCAAAGACATTCGAGTCCAAGTCAAGACTGCGTCCAGAGGTTCCGAGTCCAAGTCAAGTCCGAGTCCAAATGAGACTCTAATTCAAACATGGCTCGACATTAAGTGTTGACAATGTAAAACTACTTGTAAAAAAAAGCAAACTTTTAGTAGGTTAGTGTATCATGCCTGTAGCCTATAATCTGTGCCCTTGACAATGAGCTGTAGTATAGGAATAGTGACTTTCTTACAATCACAGAATGTATTACATTGTTTTTCTCAGAGGAGGAGTCTACAGCAATAAATTGTAACTTATGGCATTTCTATGTAGACTATCCTAGAATAGTTTAGGGACGTGTATTTTATGACATTTCTATGTAGACTATCATAGAATAGTTTAGGGAAGTGGGCTAGTGTCTATCATAAATTATTGTATCTTATTATAAAGTTATTTAAGTTGAATATTTGACTAATATTTACTGTAATCTATGTTCTGTGTAGGCTTATCAATGTTAAGTGAGGCTTTTATTTCCAGAGATTTATTTAGGCCTATAGACTACATTTCCGGAGACAATTTGGAAGTCGATAGGTTAACAACCACCGAATGAGGAAAAACAACTCGAAACAGAGCTCAGATGAGCTGACAATGGATGTATTAGGAGCCGAATGGTAGTTCAAACACACACGGCAATAATGTAATAATTTAAATGGGGAAATATTTATGTAGATTAGAATGTTATATTATTTAATTGCGCCCGCTTTTTTTCCCGATCCATTCGTACCCCCATTCTTACCCTTTCGGTTCAACGTGTGCTTTTAAGCGTTGTAATAGTAGGGTACTATAACGCGGTGTAGGCAGGCAATGTTTTTCATCTCCCTTCTCCATAACAGAAATACTATTACACTTTTAATAACAGCTGGACGAGTCCAATTAGAATATTTGGTGAGTCCCATGGCCGAGTCTGAGACAAGTCCGAGTCCAAATACCATCGAGTCCAAGACAAGACGAAGACATACAAAAAGTCAGAGACCAGACTCGAGTACTACAGCCCTGGCACATACAGTATTTATACCAGGGCACAGTACTGCACTGTACTGTCATTTTTACTGTGCTGTTAACCAAAAGAGCAAAGCAGTTATACGTCACATCATTCATTGTCAAGAGCAAAAGAACAAAGCAATAAAGAAACACAGATTCAGACATGAAATGATGCAAAGCCCTCTGGCTCACTCTCGGAATTGTGTTGTGCCAATGAAAACAGACTTATACTGAGGAAGTATGTCGCCACTGTAATCGTTTTTTATCCCCAACCTTTTTGTTTGAAGACCATAAGGCAGAAAACAATTGATCTTTGAGGTTGTGCAACTGCATTTTCCAAAGCAGATACAGAGGAGAATCAATTTGAGGCAAGAGCACCCAGCGCAACAATTGTTTGTGGGTATCAAATGTTTGCCTTTTCTGTCTCATGTAACAAACAAACTATAAATCATTGCTGATTGGACAGTGAAGGCAGCACTGGCAACACCACTAAATAAATCCAGCGTCACCAGAGGAAAGCAGTTGAATCTGATGAAACAAACGGTAAAAACAAGTTTATACAATAAATTATACTAAATTAAATAATTAAAATACATTACATGATAAGAACTTCTCAATTACCTCACCTGGCGGTGCACAGTGGATTGTGTCATATGTCACCATCAACAGATGGATTCTGACTAATATTGTTTAATAATATATATTTACATAAAATAAAAAAAGTTTAATGTGGAACTATAAAATTAACAATTTCAAGTGGGAGTATGATAAAACATGTTATACGTTAAGGGCACAATAGTAAACACACATACAGTATAGTCATATTGAATAATACATGAATGATATATGGATGCAATAATACAATATACTGTATATTAATACAACCCATACAGTGTTATTGTGTTCTTATTACTTAAAATATTCCTAGGTAGCCTTCTCTGAATGACAGTGCTTTGACTTTCATTATCTTTTAAAGTCCAGCAAACGTGTGCGCATTTTGTAATTCTTTACATATCTTCTTGGCACAGCATGCTCTTAGAAGGCATAATTGACTGGTGTGTGCATGTGCGCGTGCACGTGTGTGTGTGCGTGTGTGTGTGCGTGCATGCTTGTGCGTGTGTAGAACTTTGGCCCAGTTAACATGGTGAGTCACTTTCAACTGATGATAATCACTGCCACAGCGAAGGAAGAAAATGTGATTAAATGTTGATTTTTCCATCAGAGAAGTAGGGGGGACGTATTTTATCACAGTTTCTAGATCTAAACCATTTGCTAGCTGATTGCAAAGGTTATCTGGGAGCAAGAACTCTCCATTCCTCTGAAGAATACCTTGGACACAAGGCCCTGTCAGCATGCAAAGATAGCGCTCGAAAGTCATGACTCTGTTTTCTTTTCATAATGATAGTATAGATTCAGTGTCCTGCGAGGTTAAGAACTAGTGCTGCAATCTATGTTTTCTTTGCAAATATTCCCTCTACAAACTACATCAAGGGCATCTTCTGCAGGGTACATTTGAGCAAACATTATTTAGATAAGAAGACTCATTTGTATTCAGAGATTACTGAGACTGTCTTGGTTTGGCAAGACTGTTTGCAAATGAAAACAAACAAATAAGTCAAATCAATGCTTAATACTAGTCAAAGATAATCCTATACAATGGTGATTTTATTTCTTTAATGACGCTTGACCACCAAAATAAGGTAATGCACGACCATAATGCAATGTTTTACACAACTATAATTCCCGTTTATTCATTTATGTTACATGCAATTGATTCCTGATTGAAATTTTATAGAAAACATCCAGAATCATAGAGGCGGTCATCACGACTGTATGATGTTGTGCCCATGCATGATAAAAACGTATCTGACAATGCCAAACAGCATTCTTTGTTATTGACTGTTGTTTGGTGGACTGGATGATTGAAGTCTGAAGAACCAAGACATATTGACATATTAACAATGTATTCAATAACAGGAGTGTCAGTAGCGTGTGGAAGAACCATACACAGCCACAACAGCCTGGCACCTCCTCCTCATGCTGGTCACCAGCCTGGTCACACACTGCTGTGGGGTGGCATCCCATTCTTCAACCAGCATTTGTCACAAGTCAGCCAACGTGGTTGTGTTGGTCACTCTGGCACAAACAGTACACCCAATGAGTACCCACCGCCCTGCATGCTTTAGATGTCTCCTTTCTACAACACACCTGATTCAAATGAATGGATCGTTATCAGGCTTCATGTAAATCAAGTGTGTTAGAGCAGGAAGACATGCAGGGCAGGGGGCCTCCAGGGCCAGGGTGTCATGGTTTCTGTCTGTTTCTGTTCCCTTCTCTGTCTGCTGTCTTCCCCAGTCTGTCTGTTTCCCTGTATACCGTTGGTCTGTTCCGTCCCATGCTTGCCTGCCTCTCGTTATCCCCCTACCCAATGACCAGCCCCTGTGTTAGCCCATCTGTTTTTCCTTGTCGGTTCATTGTCATTTCGTGCCTGTCTGTACTGTGTGTTCCCGTCAGTATTATTTTTGCCATAAACCTGTTGAAGCCTGCCCTATTGTCGTGCGTTCGGGTCCGACCTGCCTGCCTCAGCGTGACACAGGGTTGAGAAACACTGTACTAATCAGCTAATCAGTCTGTCTGTTCCATTGTTGAGATTGACCTTCAGCCGTTTGTGAGATTGTACCACCTCAACATCTCCCTGAAGGGCTTCCACTACACACAGCTGTAGTGGGCTGTAGCTAATTCGGTCCTATTGTCCTGGGGTCATTAAGACACAAAATCATTTTCTGGAAGTTAAATCAAACATGAAGCTAAATAGATGGCTTCTATATAGCTTAATAAAATCACCCTAAAAATTAAAATGTGGGGATTTAAAATAAGAAAACTACAAAATACTAATACAAATGTCATGTTTATTCATATTGCCAAGCCTAACCTTAAAGCCCTGTTGGCCAATCAGAAGCCTGAATTCACACTGGTTCTAGTAACAATAATGTTGTCAGTGAAAACCGTACTGATGCCTCTGCTCGTCATTATAGTTTGATAGTAACTGTGTGTAACCAGTCCTGTGTAACCAGTAACCAGTCCTGTTAGCAAGGTTAAAACCAACACAGTTTTGTCTACGTCCGCAATTGCAAAAACAATGTACATGTAAACCAAATATTTTAAAATGATAGAAAGATGGAGCATTATAATGCATTTCAATGGAAGCACGGAACGCTTCTGTGGTGCATTTCCCAAAAGCATCGTTGCTAACTATGTTAGCATCTTACATAATGAGGGGTGAGAACCAGAGGGGTGTAAGTAACATTTTGGGTGAAATGTATATATATATCTAAAATTAAAGTTCTTGATTAACTCTTTTTACTGCAAAAAGGGCAATTTGGAGTTATTCATTAAAAACCAAAAGACAGTTGGTGCCAAATAGGCGTATCTGCACTTGATATGTACTGTGGATAAATGAAACAATGAAAATTAAATAATGTAATATTTTAACATTGGCTAATAACTGACTGGACACTGGCTATAATATCTGGGTCAAATTTCTACTTAACTTAACTTAATCTAATTTAATAGGAGACAAAGTTAGCAATCTCACAAGACAGCTACTGTATGGCACATAAACCTGAGCAATTACAAATAGCCTTATGAATTGGTGTATTATTTGCATAACTAACTAACCAACTATTTGTATAATTTAAAGATGAAGTTCCTTAATAGACATATTATTAATACCTTATGTGTAGACTAATACAAAAATAAATAGACATACATCCTAGTAGTCTTCGATGCCTGAATCACAAAAAATAGGGCTCCCTCACATAGAAAATCCCAAAAGAATGAGGGAGTGACCAATGTGATAGTGATTGCTCGCAAAATAACTGGGTTTGTTCATAGATTAAACAAACTTCCAGATCCAGGAAGAGCTTGGCCTTCCCATGCATACTTTGGTGCATGATGTATCTTCCAGGTGGAATTCCTCTCTCCACATGCTTAAGCAACTGTTGGAGCAAAGAATGGCAATGACTACAATGAGTGCAAATCTGGGAGGTATACTGTCACACCATCAATGGTATCTGGTGAAAACACTGCAACCCTTTGAGGAGGCAAATTGTACAGTGTGCCAGGATGTAGTGTCTCTGTCCTGTGTGATGCCTGTACAGGCTCTTATGGCAGCACTGATAAACTTAAAGTCAGATGAGGCTCTTAAACTTGTGACCATATTGCATTCTTAGTTGGATGAATGCTTCCAGACTATCTTTGATTCTCATTTGGGTCATTACTATAAAGCCACCTTCCTGGATCCGAGGTTTAAGAGTTTGCCCAAATCACAACTCAGTTCATCAGAATTTGACCGGCTCAAGTCAGATGTAGCTTCAGGGGTGGCTAGTAGAGAGTTGTCTCAAATGGATGATGCTCCTGGAATACCTGAAGCTGCCACTCAAAATCCATCCTCCGATGAGACCAGTGAACAGAAAAGCCTGTTATGGGAGGCTATGCATAACCTTTCAAAGCTAAAGGCCAAGTCTGCCTCATCTGTGACCTCCATCGACATAGTTGAGAGCTACCTAGATGAAGCCAGCACATAATCACTGAACTCAGGTCCTGCAGTCTCTTCTGGTCAACAAAAATGATGACATGGCCAATTAAATACCTCACTTGTCCCCCAACAAGTGTCTCCTCTGAGCGCCTCTTTAGCACAGCAGGAGATGTTGTGTCTCCTCATCGCTCCAGACTGCTCCCATCACATGTCGAGGAGCTTGTCTTTACTAAATACAACTTGGAACATTTGAACTGAAAGTAGTAGCAGAAGATATATTCTTCCCATTAAATTTTTATTTAGATTTCTATTGTTTCAGACATTATTTGGTGAAAAATAAAAAATAAAACCATAATAGGGTTACATATAAAAAAAAGAATTAAAAGAAGAATGTTGGTTGTATTAAGTTTTTATTACATAAAATAACTCCAATAACAAGGCTGTATCTTTCAGTTTAGTCAGTAGTATTGATAAAAATATGTACAGTTGCCTATAAAGAATACAACTTGTGTTTAGCCAGCTTAGTTGTTGTCATACTTCAGAGAGAACAATTTTGGTTTGAGCTGCTGAAGGCCCCCATGGTGGGCTCGTGTAGGCCTATGATTGTTGTGTTAGTATACTGTAGCTTATGAGTAGGTTGTAAGAATAACCTAGATCAGAGGTCTTAAACAGGGTATCCGGTACCCCTAGGGGGTCCTCAGAAGTACTCCAGGGGGTCCTCTAAATAATCTTTCAAAAATCTTATTCTTATTAAAATCTTATTATTAGTCTTATTTCAAAAATTTAAATATCAGAAAAAATAAATTAAAGGTCCTTTAATGTATTTTTTCTGACATTTACATTTTACATTGGTCGTACATTCCATGAAAACCAAGTATTTCTAACTGATTCTAGAATTAGCAATGTCGATGTAACACGGAGAAGTACTGTAAGCCTTTCAAAGTGGACTGTGAGCTTCCTGGTCTGTATTGGCCAAACAAGGGAAGGAGGCAGAGAAACAGGCGAATGAGAGAAGTATGCTACGTAGATTACTACACACAGTGTGTTTGTGAACGCACCTATGAGGATAAGGCAAGGAACCAATGTTGATCGCCAGTACACAAACCGTAAGTAAAAGTTTAATGTTCAACATTTGCAGATGACCAAATCTGTAAATCTAGTTTTTGACAGTAACTGCAGGCTACCATATAACAACTCAAGTCTGCAGGACATATTATCAAGATTGATGAGCAACTCTTGGAGGGGAGTAGAGAGCCTATGAGAGGTGGACCGGACAGGCTAAGTGGTCAGGGCAGGGTAGTCTAGTGGTGTGGTTGTTAGACTCCTAGCCAGAAGGCTGTGGGATCGAGACCCAGAATTAGCCTGCTAGACCTGTCAGCATTCCTGAACAAGATCCCAGTCCATATTTTCTCCCTGCACTCATTTTTTGGATAAAAGCGACTGCTAAATGTAAACAGTACAACTGTAGCATAAACCATATGGGTAATACTGGATGGTAATCTACTGTATATCTTACGTATGGGTGTATGGGTTGCACTGCCAGCTCCGTCCACTGCAGGCTCTAAGAGCCATCAGTCCCCTGCATGCCTAAATATGTGGATCTCCCATTACCACATCACTGTATGGTGAAAATGATTCCATTCATCCGTGTTATTGGAGGCCTGGAGGGCAGCCAAAGCACAGACAGTACAGAATGGCAGAAGGGCCTTGTGTGACAATTCTATTAGCTGCCTTTCTCTTTGCATATCCACAACCTGCGTCAGGAGGTTTGTGCTGGTGATCAACTCAGAGTGATTGCATCCTTTGGGTCTGATTGGCTGAAAATACCTCAGGTTGATGGCATGGAAGGTAATAGCTGCAGAAACCACTGATCTCTACCCTGGGCTATTTCCATTTCTGTCTCCACTTCTCTCTTATAATGTCTCCAGATTCCAGTGATGAAGCAGTTATTTTGCAACTGCAGGACCTACTTAGTTCCACCGATGGTGAATGGGGAAACAATAAAAAAAGCTAAGTGTGAAAGAATCCATTATTACTTCTTGCTGTCTAGGTAGATTTCAGTTTGAAGTGAATGTGTGAAGTGGAAGAAAACTCACAGCACACAGTTTGACATTCTAACACAATACACAAAAGTACCAATTGTGTAATTTTTAGGGCCATTTGCATTTATTGCACATGTAATATTTTACACAAATTGATTCACAAACTGTAAAAATAGCACGGCATACATGTTGGGATGTGTTTGATTTCACTTCTATATTCACTTGTATATTACAATAATGTTGAAATATCAAGCTTAATTAAATTCAGATTATGGAAATATGTTGTTACACTAAAAAATGCAGACTGCTCTGACAAAAAATAAACATGAACTTGTGTACACTGCACAACCATAAAACAACAGTAATTCACTGTTACATTACCCCCTCCCAGTAACCACGCATGTGTATCAATATAAACTATCAACCAAATATTTTAAAGTTAACTTCACACAATATTACTTTATTATATTATTATAATCATAATAATAATTATATTATCTTTCTCAAGTAAGCCATAGTCTTCTGACTGGGAAACTAACAGCCCTATAGTATGCACATCCAAAAGTCAGTCAACTACCAAGAATGGTGGGTTTCCTCATTCATCCAAAGCAAATAGCTTTACTGTGATTATATACTATCCTGTGTATCTCAACACAATACAAACATCTATCCAATGACTAGTCCCAGCGTCATCCGTTCATTACACTACTAAGCTCGACACTTTACTCTCTGACTTTCGGGAAGTAATACTGTCAATATCCATTGGCTGTTAGCATTCTCACTCACAAGTGTCTCCGTAATTTCCTGTGCAACGATATCGCAGTGCTTTATTTACTCACTTGAAATATTTTTATAATAATTTATTTTAGTAACCGCAGTCTACTAATTTTACAGATTTACAATACCTGTAAAACAGCCAGACGATTAAAGTTCAACTTGGTCATTGAGTTATGTAGTTGGTCGTCGTGCATGCCAATCAAAATACGGTTAAACGCTGGGACCATCGCTAGTCGGCACCATAAATACTAGTCGGTTATAAGTATTATTTTATTTTAGATATTTTTTCAAAATAGTGGCTCAGTCAGTCACTCCTGCCTCACAGCCTGCACATGAAAGACGCAAAACAATCTGTTGATACCACGAGTGGAGTTGGTAGCGCTCGATTTTACATGCGTTCGCCACTTGCTCCACTCGCAGAAAACGACTCGTGTTTAAATTTGCAGTGTCATGGATTATCCAAACAAAACAGATATCGAATGAATCTCTGCTTTCGATTTCTCCTTACAACTGCATTTAATATTGTTAAAAATTAAAAGACAAGTTCATCTTCCGAAGATGAAGCGGTCGGTTGGTTTATAATTTTTTTAATGAGGATATAGGGAAGATAAAACGTGATCTCCACCCACTGAGACAAAACAGACGATCGACAAGTGCATGTAGGGAGAGACCTGCAACCTGTACACACGCTGAAAATGTTAAGCCTGATTGAGATCAATTTGGACGGTTGTGTGTTGAGTGTTTTGGTATTTTTAGGCTAGTCGACTAGTCTAAATTGTCATTTTAATTTAACCGACAGGGAAATTAGTCGCTAGGAACATCCCTAGTACTGACGCAGTTAGCCAGCGCTGTGTCCCAGATTTTCCATAAGGAAAGGCTGGCTCTGCGAGACAATGTCCAACGCAAGTTCTAATGTTTAATGAAAATTATTCTCATTGGTTAGGTACTGGACTCACTACCCTGGGTTCAATTCCCAATATGCCCAGAAGTGTAACCCTCACCTCCATAATTATTTTAAAAGTACTCAGGAAAAAAAAATCTGCTAACTACATTAGTTAAATATGTCCTTTCATTTGGAGGAAAGGAAATGTGTACTGTATGTTCAACAATTCTTACAGATTTTGATTTAATTCATTGTCGTTGAGAAAAGCAAAAACAACCAAAACTTGTTAATGGACCCAGACTTTTGAACCCCTCTGTATACAAAAGACATTTAGATACCTACTGTACTAAAAGCACATTCTCCTGTGTAATGAAACTGCACAAAGAGTTCAAGGTCCTTGCTTTAGAGATCCTTGCTTTAGCAAATAACCTCAACCACAAAGCCTTCCATAGGTAATGCATTCTCTCTCAAACCACTGGTCTGTTTTGGGAAATAGCGCCATTAAAGTCATCACTAGTGTAAAGAACATAGGGGAATAGTCAGAATGCTGCCTGACCTTAGTGGAGCAACATAAGCATAAAACAGCTCAGCTCCTATTCTGAATGTGGATGGTAGGAATACAGTCAGCTCAGAAAGCACACGTTCATTAATCAATCAATTTAGAAGAAAATGTAATTATGGTTATGGAAAGACATACTTAATTTATAGCTTCCACTGGATTAATTTATGTATGATAGATTAATTATGATTAATCATTAATATTAATAATTAACTGTGAGTATTAGTAGCTGGTAGTTACTTGTATAAATGTACTGTACAATACAATATCCAACGCTGTGGAGTCTATGTTTGATTGTTATTTCATCTTAAACAGTGTTGATACAAATATTCCAAACTCCCAGCAGTAACATTCTTATCCCTCTGTGTAAAATTCAAACTAATTTATTTTTACATTTCTCTATGAAATCATGGCCTGAGCATGACAAATTAAAGTGTATGATTTGATCCAGAAGGACAGTACTGCTGATATTTGCTAAAAGTTGCGATACCAAAAATGATATTCTTTATGGCCTCGCTCATATCCCTTTAACACCCATCCGTACACACACACAGATGGGTGTGCGGATGCTCTCTCACACACACACACACACACACGCACACACACACACACGCGCACACACACCTCTGCTCTAACTCCACACACAGCTACAGTACATCTTGGAGGTAGGTATAGAGCTACAGTATTCTGGTCCTAATTGTGTCTTGGAGCTACTGGGCTGCTCATCTCTGGAGATCTCATTATAAGATCCACAAGCTGTTGAGGCACGTAACAGCTCTCTTTCCTCTCATCACAACGCCTTGTACAGCATAAGCGTCTCAAATCTCCACTGTCCCCGTTTGTGCAATTGACAAAATAAAGCAATTATTGCTGATTAAGAAACTGTGCCACGCATCTAAACACCGACACATTGAGACAAAGATATGAACTCTTCTGTTCTCAGCCGTCGATATATATGTATTAGTTAGTGGCTCGAAACCATGGTGGTGCTAAGAAAGTTTTGTCCATTTTACAGCAGATATAGCATAGTTGTTCTGCCCAGGGCATGTTTTATTTATAGATTTTTATTTTTGTTATGCCCCTGCTGTAGCGTCATAATATACTGATACTGTATATCAAACTGCGGAAGTTTGGACAACAATTTAAACTTGTTTTTCCCCCCCATTTCCATTTTCTCTGTTTTGCCATCTGCCATTTATTATGAATGAGGCTAGCAGCTGCCCTGGCAGCATTGCACTGCATGTGATAGAGTTTATAGAGTTTATTATTACCTCAGGCCACTAGCATTCCAGTTACTACAGTTCTATTTCATCATGCACATCACACCTGATTCTACTTAGTATGATATTGATCAGCTAGCCTCAAGTGTGTGCAGAGGGAGATGGCTACAAGCTAACCCACGTTGACAGACATGAAATCACAGTTGAACATTAACGGGGAAAGCTGGAGCTGCGAAGTACAAATGGGATGGAGTATTGACTGCTTGAAGGTCACGGTACAGTATTAATAAGTGACAGGTGGAACAAATGAAGTGCTGTGGTCTGTCTGGCACTAAAGCGCTGACCATCTCATAAGGCGTGTTGCAGATATACGGTACTTTCTGGAACAAAGTCAATAAGCAGTATGAGTGCATTATGCAAGTATAGTGACAACCAATGGGAAGATTATGTAATTTATACATTCATTATTGTTACGGCCTGGCTCATGGGCCGTAAACCAAACAAAGCAAACTCTTAACTAACAAACAGAATAACAATAGAATGAGGTGTGAATGTCTGTAAGTGTATGCACTGAATATATGTGGTGCATGTTGCATGCTAACCAAACTAAGAAACTAACCCAACTAAGAAACAAACCAAAGTAAGACACAAACCAACAACAAACAGAATGTGTGGTGCCAGGAGAGTCACAACGACAGTGAGCTGGAACACACCTATATAGGTGATCTGCCCAGGCGCCCTTAATTAGCCTAATTGGGCTCTTTACAGCCAAAAGGGACCACAGGCCTGCTGAAACCAAGCAGGGCCGTCACAATTATGTAAAAATGGTTGATACGGTGTACATTAGATAATGATATATGTGGTGACATCATTAATTGCAATAATTATGCAGCTTTAGAAGTATGTCAAAAAAGTTTGCACCACAATTCTGTTTGAATTTGACCCAGAGAAACACAATTAGTCAAAGTTAGTGCATGCCACTCACATGCACACACCCAGTGCAGTGTTAACATAATGTCCATGATGTCGTCACCTACTGTATGGCGGAGACATAGTGGAGAGTTGCTGTGTGTCAGCTGAACGACACATGTACTACTGACCTCTTATGTATATTATTATAATGTCACGTCTTGTATTTGAATGCTGAAAGCATAACCAATATGTTTCTGAATAATGAATTACTTAATGCGGTTCCTTAAAGGCAGGGTCAGTTATTTTAGAGATCGTTTTCTAACTTTGAGGTCAAATCAAAACAATATCCCTCTGCAGCGCCGTCTCACACATTGAAATGCATTGTGAAGCAAATCGTAGTACTATGGCTTTGTTGTTGTGAGCGGTGTTCACCACTTTGTTTATGTTCATATTTATGGAGCCAGGGCTGTGTAGATGTATCAGACTATTTAATAACATGGACAGAGTACATAATCATTCATGAAAAATCATAAAAGAAGAGAAAGCCCAGGCCCCCCGGGCCCCCCGTCAGGCCCAGAGGGAGGGCTCGCTGGCAGGCCCCTGGTGACTGGGTTTGCAACAGAGTCTAGCCAAGCACAGCCCGAAGAAGCACCGTGGCACCATCCTCCTCTTCATCCTATGGGACGACCATTGGGAGGAACCGTGGGGGTTAGGTGAGTTGATATATGGGTGGCAGCAAAGGTCAGGGGCCTCGACAGACCAGACCCAGGCAGCAGAGGCTGGCTCTGGGGACGTGGAACGTCATCTCGCTGTGGGAGGAAGGAGCCGGAACTCTGACTGTTGTCTGTGCATATGCACCGAACAGCATTTCTGAGTATTCGGCCTTCTTGGAGACCCTGAATGGAGTCCTGTATGGGGCTCCAGTAGGAGACTCCATAGTTCTACTGGGAGACTTCAATGCGCCCGGGGACCTCCAGGTAGAGTCCAATGGACAATGGCGCTGACTGGAGAGAGTTAACCTAACATGGTTTTCTTTTTTTGAGAAAGAGGGCAGATACTATAATAATAATAATTTCAAAAATGAAAAGTAAATAATTGTATTTGATGTTTTATTTTACATGTATATTGCAGATCCTTTGAAATTGGTTTCCTTGGAAACCCCTCACATACGGACAAATTTGATCACTATAACAATGTCCATGGGCAGAGGTAGATGTTTTAAAATGTAAATAATCAATTTCAAACAAATGCGGACAAAGACCAAGGAAAAGTATTTGGGGCAATAATAGTATGAATATTGGCTGGAACAAAGTAAACATTGTTAAAAGCGTTAAATATTAGACAGGAACATTCTAATTTTATCTCACAGAGCTCATAAACTAACTGCCATTAATATGTGGAATCACCCACTAATAGTCTCCATAAAGTCCTGCTGTTACACAGACGGGGGCGGTAAATCACATTTTCTCAAAGTCCCAGCTTTGCAGATGAACTGACAGGTCGACGATCAAAGTTCCATAAAATGTTAGCATTTAAAAGATCAGGGAGTAGTTACAGTTTCAGCAAGCGGCCATAAACTATCTATAATTTCATGGTTGTATTCCTTAAAACTACAATTATATGGCATTGATTTCCTATACGTTTTCAAACCATAACTCTTTAGTCATGACAGTTGTGTACTTTTGGCCTCCGTCTAACTTTGCTCATTAAAACCTTCACACTTATTGAGCTGACTAACTGTCCAAATCTTTACACTTTCCAAACACTCCAATAATTTGTATCATTAAATGACTTTCTGAACAATGTACTTATTTCCTGTCACATGGTGAGTGTAATTTCCTGTTGCTATTTTTGGAAAGCATATCAGAGTTCAAACTTTTAATTACATGGTAAAATACATATTTACAATATGTATTTTGTCAAAAATGTTTTTATTATTTTACTTGGCAACATCTCTAGGAACAGCTCCAATAAAGGTATCTTAGTGTCATGTATTTTTGTCAAATCAGTGCATTGTCATTGTCATAGTATAGTGCAGGGGTCAGCAACCTTTTTGATATGAAGTGCCCTTTTCCAAATTTCTTGTTAATCGGTGTGCCTAAGGCCTAAGTTTAATTATGACATCACATCAAAATCTAATAAGGAATCTGTCATTTAATTCCAGCTATAGGCACCACGAATTGCAACATTTCATTAAAAAAATTTATGTTTTCTCCCATACTCAGGATATTATAATTATATAACTGTATAAAATGCCATCCATGAAAAACATCCACATCTGA